>JAAGAY010142467.1:0-28286 GCA_011801015.1 Ardeotis arabs
CAGGCAGCACGCGCGCAGCGGGGGAGGCGGGGCGGTTGCTGCCGTTGCCTTTCCCCTCGCGACTCAGCTGTAACCGGTTGGCCCAGCGCTGCCCGGCTCCTGGAGAGCCGGCAGGGAAGCTGTGTGCTTAGTCACAGGCTCCTGCCCCCCCCCGTCCCCCTCTTGCCTTCAGGCAGGCGGGAGGCGATGGCTGGGAGCTCCCCAGGCAGGAGGGAGGCCTAGGCAAGGGCTGTCGGCAAGGGGTGGGGCCCAGCCTGGTCCTGTCCTCTCTCCTCCAGTCGGTCAGGCTCACATAAACCAATTGTTTTTACATTGTAGCAAGTCAACTTCTTATGCTCAGAAGAGAGTACATGTGCTGGAAAATAAAGCGGGTCGTGTTGTCTGCTTTGTCTTCACCTGTGTTTTCCAGTGAACACGGAGGAGGCTGCCCTAAAGAACCCAAACCTTGTTGCAGTGTGAAAGACCAATTAACCTTCAATGCCATAGGGAGACAGATAAAAGACAAAGCAGTACCTCCGAGGCAGAAAAATACTTCACGTTTTAGGTCTAGTATACTACCTAACATACACTATAAATACAGTACTTCAAGTGATGAACGAAATCTCAACACCTCTGCATCCTGGTCTCAAAGTCTCCAGCTTGTTAAAAGTGTCTACAAATGTGAAAGCTCAGAGCTGTGCACCTGCAGGTAGGACTAACTCGGAAATAATTGGAGTTCAGAAGAGCATACTCTCAGGTCAGAGCCCCTTTATCACCTAATTGCTAGAAGGAAGCTGCTGTAAGTGGACATACAACAACCAGATAGAGCTGTTGTTATCTTCAGGTCAAACTGCATCCACCTGTGGTAAGGTGAAAAGTCCACCACCTGTAAAGAATTTTCTTTGCTTGGTATTCATTTCCTTTGTTTCTTTCTGGGCTTTGGCTTGTTTCTTGTCCCATTTTATGGCAACTTAAGTCTATTTTGTATGTTCTGAGATGCATTAAGATTGCATTCCTCTCCTTTAACAGGCGAAACAGGAGCTAAATGCAGGTGTATTCAAGTAGCAGCAAATTTGTCTTCCTGGAATATGAATTTGTGTTTTGTAAAAATTACTAAAGTAGCTTAATTTTATGCTGTTATTAAAGTTGATTATTTTATATTCTCCAAGGACAAGATCCAAGAGGCAGCTAAGCTTTTTAATAAATAACTCTTACTGATTATAATGGCCTGGCAGTTGGAGAAGCCTAGGAGGATGCAAGGAAGAACTGGAACTGCCAGTGGTTTAGACTTTAATCCTGTCCCTTCTAGTCATAAGATACTTAGTCCAATGGAGGGGTGCTCATAGGGTAAGTAACCCACAACTTCATGTAAAGAAGGGTTCTCAAAAAAACTCAAATGCTAATCATTCAGAGGATTGTTAAATAGTTTTACGAGAAGTTTCATTAAAATGGTACACACCACATTCACCACAGAAAAGTGTTGAGACTGTGAAATGTGTTTTGATCATATAATTACATGCTTTAAGTACAATTGCACAAGTTTTCCAAAAGATGTACATCAGGAAGGCCCTAACTTCATTAACGATTAACAAAATACTAGCTGTTGTTCAAAATGTACATACGACCTCCTCAAAGATAAAGGGAAGCCCACAGACCACGATTTATGATTTTTAAAGGCAATTTTTTAAGTTAAGGTTTGACTGCCAGCTTCTCCAGAAAATCATACTGGTATTTTTGCTGCTGTAATAGATGTCAGAGTTCTCTGCCTGTCTGTGGACAGATAAACAATTCATCTGCATCTAAGAGGAAGCGTAAAAAAGGGAAATTTATGACAAGTGCTCGGGCTCACGGACAAGTCACTGGCGTAGGCACTAGCTACCAAGTTGCAGCTTTCAGTGAGAAGAACTGAAATTACCTCTTAAGCCTGACAGGACGACAATAATACTGGGAATTCATTACTTCATTATTACGACAGAAATATTCGTTAGCAGTTCTGAAGACGGGTAACAACACCAGTGATGGCATTAATTAATTTCAGTGACTGTTATGGGATGTTTATGGTCCAGTTAATAAATTAGCAGGCATGATTCAATATACAACAGCCATGGCTACAAAGTTAACTTAAACTCCTATCATTGTAGAATTACAGAGTTTTAACTGAGAAAAACCTTACCCTGAGCGGACGTTTGTAGAACTAAAGTGGACTTTATAAAACTCAGGTTCCATAAATAACACTAAAAAACACTTTTGTAAATGACACAAAGGAAGGTGGCGATTTGTGGAAAACTAAACATAGCGCACTTTCTACTTCTGACAGAGACATTAAGACAGGATCTGACACCAGAGAAGCCAGCTCCAGTCTGATTTATGCACAGCAAGACTGGTTTATCTGCTTACTGTACTTACATTAACGTAGCTACACAGCAGTTACAGGATCATAAATTGATGAGTTTTATACTATGAACTGTTTACTTCTGACATAAATTCCAACCTCTGCTGAGGGTATCTCGAGTGGACACGGTAAGACCCATCCTCTTGCAGTTCAGTCTTTAGAAGTTGGGTAAAGCTTGTCCATGATAAGCAAACTGGCTGTTAGCATTTCTGAAGATGTTATCTTTAGTTCTTTTAGGACACAATGTCTTTTTTTTTCCTATTAAATTACAAATATTACAGTGCGTATCTTTTTCTTTAGCATTTATCCCTAGCTAATTTACAGCAAGTTTTCTGTAGAGGTTTGTGGTGTTTGGTTTTTGTTGTTTTTGAAGTACAGCCCTGTGATGCGTTTGCTTTCTTTGGGGCAGGTTCCTTGATCAGTTCTGTTCTCAGATCATCTGCTGAGGATCAGCAGTGCACACAAACACCACTTCCCAGACAGATCTAGCCAGCTCCAATATATGGAGTGCAAATTGGCTCAAGTGCTCAACTTAAATCTCTAGTTTTTGTGATTATGATGCAGTGTTCTTAACTTTTACCAAAAGAGTTTTAAAGTATCTTTAGGCAGGTAGTGATTACAAACAGAAACCTTGAAAATAATTTTTTTTCTGTTCTATTTTTCAGTTTTTAAACTAGCCTTGTGATTTTTTTTAATGCCTACAGTTGATGATCTGCATATTGTAGTATGAATGGTAGCTGCTCGCATAGCTTTTATTATTTTTAATCCTAATTTTTCTGTTAGTCTTTCCATAGTTTAACTTTCGGGATCATTTGTTGCTAAACATACATATTCACGTTATACTCAGGGTGAGCGGAGTCAAGTTCAAGCTATTTTAAAGACTAAGCAAATAAAGAATAGAAATTGCTGCTGTAAAAGTAAAGTTGTTCTTATTCTTTCTGAGCAACAAACAGTCTTGACTGGAGAAATTGTCACACTTTTGATGCTGTCTGTATTCTACGTGGTACATTTTTTTATGCTCTTTTCCTAATAAAATTCCTATTCTGCATCATAGGCAATATAAGCCCCATACAGAGTCCTGTAAGTTAGACACATGGGCCTGTTTTGAGGATGAGGTTGCAGAATTTGTGCCTAAATTGTAAATATTTGCTTATCTGTAAGGCTGAGAGTGGAGGCTACAGGACAGAGGAGACTCCGTACGCTTTACAGAATTATACTACTTTCCTGCTGGTCTCTCCCAAGCTTTGCCTACATGAAAAGCTTTCAAAACTTTCTAGCTGCTTGGTGGAATTGTCAAAAGCAGGAGTAAAGCATTTTGAGATCTCAAATCACTTCTTCAACCCTCTGAGCAGGTCAAGTCCAGAAGCCTGACTTGTCAGAGATGACATTCCCTGTGGCCCTGCCATTCCATTTCTGCATATCCCTGTCACCAGACCCACCAGTTAAAACTGGAGACTTGATATAACAGAGAGCAAGTGGGAGCCTGATTTCACAAATATATCTGTATAAATGTGTTCTAAGTACAGTTTTACTGGGATGTGGGAGGAGGGATCCTGGAACACTCCTTTCTCCACCTGCTCTTTGCCAACGCTGGCTGGCATCCTCCCATGGAGTCGATTGCCATTTCTGTATAATTGCCATTTCTTACTGGTGTCCAGATGTGGGACTGAAGTGGGGTGCTTCACTAACGATGAAACCCTGAGGCCAAAGCCAAGCAACTTGATGATTATAAGCAGACTGAAGCCTAATGCCTGAACTGGTTTGTATTCTTTCTGCTCATGGCAATCTGCCTCAAGGGCCAATCTGGTTAGCTGCTATTCACAACCCTTGATTTATGGAAGTGTCCCCCGTGGTATTTCAATACCAAAAAACAAATGTATGCTGCCATTTGAAGCTAAAGGCAGGTGCTCAAAAAGTGTGTAGGAAGAGTAACTTCAGAGGGACTTGAATGGCAGATTTTTAGATAAGGGTGGGGAAACAGAAGCAAATAGAGGGAAGCAATTAAGAACAACAAGGACATGGTGAAAACGGGCCCTGAGAGAGCACGGCCCTGAGAAGAGCTAGGAGGGGACACACCTCCTCTAGGCTGAACTGAGGCTGAAGAAGCGGGGACTGGAGGTGCGAGTGCACATCTTCAGTTTCCTTTGCTGTTTGGTTCCTTTTGCACTGGGAACTGTGAACATCACTGGTAAACAGGACTGCATGAGGGAACTCCAGCACCCATTGGTTGTTTCTGGTTTACTGCTTGAGTCAACAGGAACAGCGCTGTGTTTGCTACGTATTTGTGTTAGCCAATCTACATTTCCAATCACCCTGACCTTTGTATTGAAATGGACTAGTTTTATAAAACTTCACTACAGTTTCATTAGTTTCACACTTCAGAACCCAAATACAGCCTCAATTCCTTTGCTTTTTTTTAAACCTAAAACTTAACACATTTCTAATAAAAACACACTACTCAACAGTTCTACAGGAGCAGAAGTAATGTTGTGATACAGCACTAGGTGTGAGACTACCAACATACAAAAAACCATATCAAGGTAGATTATTAAACACTATCATGCTTACATACGTTGTATTTAGCCAAAAAGTAATAAGCTAAAGTTTAATAGAGAGTGAACCACATTATAAATTGAAACTCAATTAACATCAGTTAACATTATTAAACACTATAATGCTTACATACATTGTATTTAGCCAAAAAGTAATAAGCTAAAGTTTAATACAGAGTGTGAACCACATTATAAATTGAAACTCAATTAACATCAAATAACCACATTATAAATTGAAACTCAATTAACATAGATCTGGAATCTATGAGCTTAGCTCTTGTCAAAGCATAATAATTTTTAATGATAAGAAACATTTAAATACTGTACACAAATAATATTGTAGTCATGAAGAGGTAAAGTAAGTTTGTAGCTCACAGGAATGTGCTGATGCAATAAGCTATATGTTGCATCAGAATTTGAATGCAGAGCATTTAGCCAGTGTGCCTGGAGTGATATGACAAGCGGCCCATAGTCCTGATCCTGCAGGTCAGCTGAGCTTCAGCAGATAATCAAAGTAGAGGTGAAACATCAAAGTATTTGTAAGTCTGTATTACTTCATATAAATAGAGTTTTATCTACAAATGGAATGTAACTTGAGAAAGAAACAAAAAAATTAATGTGGTATTCACAGATGTGTTAAAGAGTAAAACATTCCTATCAGTGTTACTAGCACACACGTGGCATGGTTTGTTAAAGTCATGGAGCTGTAGTAAAGTAAATATCCACTATGTTGATGGTACGGCTCCAACTCTTTCTCAAAGGGTCTGTGATCACCAGCCCTATTCGTAAGTTTGAACTTGTGAATTAGCAAAGGCTCTGCAATCTGCATTCTTGTGTGTTACAGCATTATGATAATTATTATTACTATTTAAAGTCAACCCCATTCATTCTTACCGCAGGTAGCTGCTGTTGCTGGTGGGATACTGGTGATGGTGATAATGTTCAGGCTGGCTGTGCCAGAACAGCATTTTGGGATGAGATGAAGCATTGTGCTCAGCTAAGAGGTGGTCACTGCAGCAATGGGAGAGAGGAAAGAGAAAACAAATACACACATTCAGATTAAAGTTGCAATTGGGTTCCTCTCACACCTTTGTATTTAGCTGCTGCCAGCAAGTTTGCTGGTGTCTCTCTCTCCAGAGACGAAGGTAGCTGAAGCCTTTGCTGGTCTCCACCTACTTTCCTGCTCCCCAACCTTCCTGTGCTGCTTGCTGCTGCCCAGCTGCAAGGCTTTGTTACTAGCTGATGTGGCACCAAGTTGTTTTACCTCAGAGCAGGATCAGCACAAAAGATTCAAATACGAAAATACTCCACAAAATTAAGTTTCACTCGATTTATTCAAATAGGGAAGGTAATAAAGGATGAGTAGTAATTATAAACAAATTAACAGCAATAGCATTTAAAGGTAATGCATCTAATCATTACTACATGAAAATAAGTATAGTGATTGAGAAAGATACATCACCAATTGCCCTATTAATACGTTACCATCATCGAGATCTGCAGTCACTGGGGAGCCCCGGTTGCAGCGAGGATTTGGAGAGCCTGTCCTGGCAATTGGGAGGTCCTATGCAGTGCGTCTACTCGTAGATGAGGTCTCCAAAATCGCTGCAAGAGGGTCCAGCCTTTTATAGTGCTATATAAATGACTTTAATCACTCTAAAATGTGGAATCATCTGGGTTCAGCTACCCCATTGCTGGCCCCCTAGAGCTTGGCCAGAGCTCAAAAGAGGAAACAAGGCAGCTGCTGTGATGTAACGCTTCTCTCTTGCGTATCTTCTGTTTTTTCATACACAAGGCCAAGGAGCTGTTACTTAGTCTTATCGTGTACTTTCTCACACTCTGTGTATACTGTTATAATTAAAACAACACAATCCTGCTGCACACAGCAATGCGATACGGATCATCCATGGGCCAGCTCTGGCTCAGGCCTGTTAATCAGGCCCGGTCACTTCACAAGTGCAGCTCAGATCTCACCAGCATCCCTGTTGATCTCCTCCCCTCCCTCTGCACTGCCAGAGCATCACTGAGCAGGACTGTGTGTTACAGAGCCAGGAGAAAGAGCAATTTCATAGCACTTCTGCCTCAGAGGGGCATACAGCTCCCTCTTTACGCAGTCCACTCAGAGTACTCGAACAGTATAACCTGCATAGGCATGACTGACTGAAGAGAGGAACAACAACAAAAAAGAAGTGGAATATACAATGATCTCTTTAAAACAAGCAAGATGCTTTCTCAGTAGTGGCAGGCTACTACAGAGTACCTTCTTGCCATTAAAAAAGATTTTTAAAAATCCCAATGAAAACACTGTCAAACTGCAGGGAAAGTATTTACTCCAACATCCACCCTCACACCCACTTTAGGGAAAAATCATATTTGGATGCAAAACAGCTACTTAGTGCACTCATGTCTCAGTGCCATTCACTTGCCTCAGTTTTGAGCCAGGATTGTAATATCTACTTTAAAAAACTCAAAATAGTACTGCTTGATCCTGCTTAGACCTTGCCACTCAGAAATAAAAGGGGGCACACATTCAAAAAACCTCATCTGAAAATAGTTACCTGCAGAGGGCACTCATTCTGCTTGAAATAGGAAAGACTATTGACAAGTAGTAGCAGTTTGCTAGGGGGGTTTTGGTTTTGTTTCTGGTTTTTTTTTTGTTTGTTTGTCTTAAATACCACCTGTGCACAAGGACACTTTACTTGTTCTTAGCAATTTGTTCTATAAAAAGATACTTCTAAAAGGCATTGCAGTATTGTGACAACACTCAGGCTATGAAAATCAGAATATCAAAGAGCAAGGTTCTGGCAAACAAAAGGGAATTATTTTTTATTAGAGTAATAGTAACAGCAGTAAAAAAAAAAAAATCAAATAAACAATATTGTTGGTTCTTTTTCATAGTATGAGGCAGTTCTCCTTTAACTTACCATTCTTAATCAACATCAAACACCACAAACAAAAAAGCAAAGGCCAGAATAATAATAGAAGAGGAACTGTAAATATGGGAAGAGAAAGAAAAACCCACCTGTGATCCTGTCCAGAAAAGCAGACAAGAATTGGGACTCCCGGTTTAGTGATTCTAAGAGATTATTATCTTCCAAGAGGCACCTAGGTACCTCAAGGTGGGCTGTCATAAGAGAGACTTGCTTGTGTACACAAATTGATCTTTGCTCTAGCAAGGATGAGAGCTGGAGACTTTTCAAGGTTAGTTTTTCCACTTGCATGTGTACATGTAACTGCATACTCTTTACGAGCAGCCTCCTAGCAGATGTAAAGGGCTGGATGAGTCCCAGTGATCACTGCTGCATTTTTTTTAATAATTAATTTTATTTCAGTGACTGTAGAAAAGAGTATATATCTGGCTATCCAGCTTGCTCCATCTACTGGCAAGTTGTAAAATAAAATCACTGTGTCTCCAGCCCTAGATTTAGGCAAAGGTGTCAAATGTGTACAGTGTGTTTGGAAGCCTCATTTCCCTTTGCACTGATTATTCTCAGGAAAAGGACTACACATCCCTCAAATCACTTCCACAATCTTGCCTTGGAGCTGACATGAGTTTCCCACATAGATGGTAGGCATTTGTTTTGTTCTGTGACTTGTGTTTCTGTTAAATGGAAAGAGTAAAACCAGATTCCCCTTAACTTGAAGGGCTTTCGGTCCCTGGCACAGAATGGCTCCCACCTCTATGCGTATCCCACAGAGCTCATGGGGCTTTACATTATCAGGCACCTTTTTCCCTCCAAAGTAGCCCGTTGCTTTTGACAGATGCTGCTTTGTCAAAATGCAAGTGGGAACACTGCAGTTTTGATCAGGTTTTTTTTTGTTGGTGGTGTTTTTTTTTTTTTTTTCCTTTCTGTGAAATCCAGGAAGAAACTTGTGAGCAAAAGCAATTGAGAGTCCCAGACTAATTGGTAGCTTATTTTATATAAAAATATATATGCACATACATACATCTACATTTGTATACTAAAAAACTGCACTCCTATTTTTCATCTTTAGCACAGCAGACTTTGTTACCAACCCTTCCAGAATTAACTTTGGCATTTTTAAATAACACAAACACAACACATCAGAAGTCCTAGGTTTGTTCTTATTTCAAGACAGATAACTTGCTGTCGTTAAAAACAGCCGCCCCAGGGGAGCCCAGGCAAGCAGCTGCAGATTAGGCTTCTGGCCTGGGTTTGCCCCACATTTTGAGTGCGGATAGGGAGTGAGAGCTGTTAGGCCTAGGTACTTCAGTTCTCTGATTTCAGTCCTCTCTGTCATTAGCTTGCCCAGCTGTTAGCAAAGCTTTGACTCTACCGGCCACACAGGTAGGTTATAATAAAACAGGAGCACCACAGCAAATGTGCCCATTCAGTCTCCTACCTTCACTTGATTTTTCAAGTATTATGCTCATGCACACAGAGTCATTTGTTATATCCAAAAAGCTATCGCCTCGAGGAGAGGGGGTGTTTATTAGTAGAGGAGGGCAAAATGAAGAAGGCTACTCTGATCTCAGTTTCCAAGTACCTGCTTCTTATAAAAGACAAAGTTTAAGACCTGTGTTATGGCTACCCCTCATGGTATGCAAACTACTTCAGACTGGGGAGAGTGTGGCCATAAAAGTTGCCGCTACAAACCATCATATCCCACTGTGGCCACTGTTCCTTGACAGTGTACAGAAGCAAAGCAAAACCAAATCTTGTGGACTCCCATGCAAAAGCACAGTGGAAGAGGAAATTTCGCCTCTCTCTTTTCCCTCCAAGGAAGGGCTGACAAGATGCCTGACTTATCACTCATAGAAGCTTTTTGTTCCTTGTATGGAAAGTACTACACAGAACATGTAGGAAATTCAAACTGAAATTAAACACTACGAAAAAAAAAATCAGTTAGCATTTATTTTCTTTCTTTCTTCTCTTCACAGTCTTGTGTTTTGACTGATCTTTGTTGCAAACAGTATATGGGTAAAACTTCAAGTACAGTATAGCTTAGTTTTTAAAATCAGAATCAACTTCCCAGGTTATATTTAATTCTGGTATTTTGCCTTGTGAAGCACTGTATATTCCCCACACCCACACCTGCTGCCCTTGACTAACCTCCAGACAGAAAGGTATGTGGTTACACAGTCTTGCAAGTTTGGGGACAAATAAGGTGAGTTTTTTACCTTGTATTGTTTATTGTTAAGGGGCTTTGTAATCTGCCTGGTAAGTACTAAACCAGATCTTGGCAAAGGAGAATTGTATACACAAACAACAAGACATTATTTATTTAAAACATCTCCTGCTTTAAGGCTTGTGTATGGCATGCAAAGTCCAATCTGAAATTTAAGGTGGGGAGGCTAATGTTTTGCTAGCAGGTGGATCTGCACTGAAGTTAAGTACTTTAGCATATGGTACCTGAAGAGTTTGTCAGATTTTTCCATGAGCAGCATCCAAAATTATGAAGTCTCCTAAGGTATCATTCAATTTGCTAATCTTTTTTATAGTGATCAGACTTCTCATTTCATTTTCTGATTGCCCTTCTGAGAACTACAGCAATTGACATTAAATATTAGTATTATAACTGGTTATATACACAGAATGTCATCTTTGCTCTTTGTTTTCAGCAAGTAAAAATTATTCTACAGACAACACCACATGGAAAAAACCCATCAGTTACCACGTAAGACATTGTAAATTCAGTATATATTCTGAAAAAAATATATTTAAAGGAAGTGTTTGCTGTCCAGTGATGATGATTTTCGTTGTGCTTGAAATGCTGTCAGTTTAAAATCAGAAGATATGTTTATATGTTTGCAGGAGCAATCCCTACATACTTCAGCCCCAAAACAGAGTATAGAGGAGAAAGTAGTGCTATTTTGATGCATCCTGTTTGATCTTTGGACTCTTCTTACTTGTGCAAGAATTGCTGCCAAACGCAGGGTAACTTTGGAATGAAAACACCTGTCAAACCGGACACCAATGGCCCTCTTCACCCGAATCCCTACGTAACTGTGAGGTACGCACTTCCAGATGATACTCCCTGCTTGGATGGGCTGTGAATCCATCATACATGTGAAAGGTCCTCAAATGTATTTCTAGCCCTTCCTTGTTTGAATACACAACCTCTCTGTCTCCTATATACCTTGGTAGTGGGACTGTATTCATTCCCATTACTATAATGAACTTAAAACACTGACAGGCAACAATCAGAAGCAAGAAAAACTTCTGCAGGCAATCCGTTGCTGCACTGACTTGTAGTGCTCCCCACACATCTCCTGACGCATCAAGAGCTGACCCAGCCCAGTCCTATTGCTATGTCTGGTCATCCGAAGGTGGCAATGAGTACGCAACCACTGCTAACAGACACAAACAGCAATGCAAGGTGTCTGTTAAGTGCAGTAAAGGACAAGCAGCAATGCCTGCATATTGCCCATGTCCACCTGCCACCTTTACTCTGGATTGTTGGATGGTTTTAGACATCCTAATCTGGGCCTGCTTAATGTTGAAGCACTGTACGAACTGCTGCATTTACCAGTCCTCCCTCTGATACAGAAGAACCCTTGAGAAGCAGGGCTGCCAACAAAGGGGAAATACCAACATTTTTTGGTAGACCTCCTAAATTCCAGTGGAAATCTTAGGGTGCTAACACCACAGAGACAAGGCAACACGTCATGCAGTATCTGACCAGAATGGCATGCGTAACGGCGCTGAGCATACTAAATACAAAAAACGTACGTTTGGTTTTTTTCTGAAGAACGCAGGGTATGTTTCTTTCCTCAGGAGATCCCCTTTTACAAAGAGTCAAGTGTCTCCACTGCAGGGTGTTACTGCTCTGTAATTTATTCCTCTGCTGTTGTATTCCTCACATAACCTACTTCTGAATCTAAGAGGATGCGATTAAGGTGCCGAGGTATGAACCAAGGAATAAATGTCTTCCTGACTTCACATCTTATAAGATGGAGGCATGGTACATATTACCTTCTCATTCCTAATGGACAAAGTCCCTTTTACCTCAGGCTCTGAGGCAGCTCTGGTACTCTGCCAGGTCTGACGTTTTCTAGCATCATGCTGTTGTGGCTTGGTGGAAAAAGTCCTCCAGTATCGTCCAGTGTTTTCCTCTTAATTCCCAGTGCAGCAAACAAGATATTCTGTATTGCAAGAAAAATCCCTTCCTGAAAATGTTACAAACCATGCGGGATTTTTAAGGTTTTTAAGCACAAGAGCTACAACTTACAGGGGGTTAAATTAAGTATACATACATCATGTCTCTCTCCTCATATTCTGTTAACAACTCTGTGGTTTTCCATTACCTAACAGGGCAAAAATCTCCTTTCTTACATGGTTCAAGAAGCTATGGCTCAGTAACAGACTTCTGAGAAAGCGCAGCCTCTGAAGTTACCAGCAGTTACTTTGGAGTAAGGTTTTAAGAAGTTTCTGACAATTTTTGAACAATCAGGTAACATCCAATTAAGATTTCTCCTCTTCAGCAAATACCGGCTACATAAATAGTGATGCAAGAAAGCTCCTTAGGGAAAACACATAATTTTGTCTGGGTAAAATAGTTCAACTGATTAGTTGGCCAGCATGGCCACAGCTGTCATCTGAAAGATCAAAAACCATACAGTTTCCTTGTCTTCCTTGGTATTTTAACATGAACTACATACACTCAGGCTAAATAAACTGTGCTAAGAAATTTTTTTTGGTTGTTTTTTTTTTTTTTAATGCCCCCCCCCCCTTTTTTATTTTATAGAAATCATACAGTATTCAAACTGATTGCAAAATACCATTTTAAAGTTTCCAAGTGTTACTGTTTAACAGCAATTTACAAACATGGTTGCAATTCTGTCTGAGCAGAAATTACCTATTGGCAAACTCCTCAGTAGGGAACTCCTCAGTAAGCATGCTCATTATCCCAAAATCCTATCAGCAAATGAAGAAACTTCTTTAACTGGGATAATCCAAGCCACACAGCTTGGGAACCCTGAGGTCTGAAAATATACTTAAATATAAAAACATATAAAAAATATGGGGGGGAGGGGGGGGGGGAAGTAAATTGATTTTTTTTTCATTTGCCAGACTAGCACAATTAGTTTCTCAAACTTCCCATATTACTGAAAATCTTCCGTGTTTTAACAAAAAAGAAAGAAAAACGTTAATCTGTTTCAGAGAACATTTATAATACACATAGCAAATCTCTGAAGTATATGCTTCCAAAGAGTTGGAAGACTTAATTACAAAATGTAGGGGGCAAAATTTAATAAGATTTATTTAGAGAACATAAGATGAATATTGCCTTTCATCTTATCTGGAAGTAGACTACAACTGCAAAACTGACCAGTTTACTGTTTTAACTGGGAGAAAACATCAGTTTTCTTTCTGCAGACAATCCTCCAGTTCCCAAACTGCCCATTTATCCCCATCACATTTATGTTTATTGTGTTCTATGTTTGTGTTTGCCAAGTCAGAACCTGACACAGTGTAAGTTACCACAACTAGCTGAACTGTTCTCACTACCCCATCATAAGGAGTAACTGTAGCGTAACTCAACAAATTTATTCCTCAAGATTATTTTCTCTTTCAGGATTGTTTTCAAAGGAACAATGTCACATTTAGAGTTTGAATTCTTCTGCTGAAAATCTGTGACCAGTTCAGGCCTGCATTCTCAATAGGCTTTTTATGTTTGTGCATTTACTCAAACATTTAAACATTCATAGAAACTACTAAGAACATGTAAGTGTTTCAGGACACAAATGTTTGTTCTTTTTGCTCTGCGCCTCAGACCACAAATAATAAACACAACTCAATCTGTTCCAACCTTTATCTTCAAAAACAAGCAAGCAACCAAGCTCAGGAAAATTTACATGATCAGCTCTCCTTCCAACTTACATTTACTATCCCACTTCCTTGCTAAGACTTCAGCTGAACATAATGTGTTACTCAAAATTCTTTAAAGCAAGTGACATCCAAATTAGAGACATCCAAGATATGGACTTCCTATCCTGATTCTGTATGTAGCTTTCTTTGCTTCTTCCTTTTTTTTTAAGCCTGAACCCAATCTTTAAGAATTACATTTCAGTATTCAAATGACTGCAAGGACCTATCTTTACAGAATGTTAGAAAGAACATAAATACACCCGTTCTGAAAGAACGGCAACTTATAATTGTCCTAATTTTTCTCAGATCTTTATGCTAATCCATTAAAGAAACCATCTCCAGCAGGAACATAAGGCATGACTAATAATTGCTTGAGTTTAGTTGAACTAATGTCTATTTATAATATAGGAAATGAAGGCAAAAAGCAATGCAGTGAATCTGGTAAGTGGCTGCAGGGGAAATAATTTTGTTGCAAATTCTTAAGTTCTGAGAGCTCCATGTAATACAAACAGATTCTATCCACCATAGCAGCCCCATATTTGTTGGAAAGAGAACTAGTCATATCGTAAGTAAAATAGTCATTTAAATATATTGCATTTAGATTTTTAATACACGGGATATCCACACTTAGAACATTTAAAGATGGCTTAGAAGCAAAACCGAGAGATAAACTTTGTTTAAATATCTTTCCTCTCTCCCTACCTGGAGCAAAAATTTTCAGTCACATAGGGGATAAGGTAATTTCTTTCTTATCAACATTTGTTTACACATAAAAAAAATTAGTTTCACCCACAATATATACTTTATGCTTCAATAACTTATTTTTTAAGTATGAAATTCCACCTTCAAAAAGATGACAAACAGCAGTCATCTTGAAATAATCCTCTGAAAAGAAATATTACCTGTAGAAAAAGCAGGAAAAACGTTCGGGACTATTAAGCTTAGAATTTGTGCAATTTTTTTAAAGTGACCTTTTGTATAATCAAAACTACAAGATTGTAGACTGAAAAATATTTTTTAAGTATTAAAAAAATAAAATGCAAACAATGTATAAGATACAAATAAATGAAATAGTAAACAAGAAACCTGCCTAGAGGAAGGAAACTGGGTGTTCATACAGAATCTATTCAATTTCAAAAAAACCATTTTTGTCTAGCATACCCATATTCACAGCATGTTTTCAAATGCCAAGTCAGATTTAGCAACAAGAGTATATAAAGAAACATAATTTGGACACACAAAACATGAAGATAATTTTTTTTTAAACCAATGTTATATCAATCACATTTATAATTTTTTTTTATAGCATGTGATCAAATAAAACAGAAAACCAGAATGTATACATTGCTAATTTTTAAAGTAATGTTATGTACATTTTATTGCCAGTATATGCACAATGGTAAGCATAGAACTATAAATACACAATGTAATTAAACAGTAGAAAACAACAATGATGTTACAGGTAACAAAGGAAAGAAAAAGGAGATACTATTTTCTTGATGTAGCTGCTAAAAAGGGCTAGTGACAAGTTATGACAGTCTTGGTTTTAAGTCTTTACATTTATTTCTACAACTTTTCCTCCAAATAAATCTCTGCAACAGCATTGCTTCTTTAACAACCACATCTTAGCTCTTTCTATTGCATTCACTTCAAACTAAAGTGAAAACAACCTTTCATGTAACTACAAGCATCTGACTTAATTTTTATTCAGTTCTGCTTTTCAGGGTTTCTAGCAAGTAAAGTGTATAAGTAGTTTCTTATGATATTTGGCTGCAATGTTGAAGAATAGTTTTGAATACACATTAAGTGATAATTTGGGAAAAAAAATAAAGAAGATTTTCTTTAGATAGTTCTTCTACCGGGTGCTATATGCAGCAGCTCAGTCAAAAATCAGTCACCCTGAAGAGGTAGAGAGAATTTTAGCCTAGCATAGATCATCATCCTTGGCACCGCTATTATCTCTCTTATTAGGATACACTTCCTACAACTAGACAACATCACAGTCAAAGGGAAAAAAAAAGTCAAGAAAAAAAATTCCATCATTCCTGGGATGGACACTGTTTCATCCCAGTTCTCAGTTAATTAGCCTGCTGCTTATATCCAAGATCAAAAAAAAAAGAAAAGAAAAAAAGAAAAGGACAGCATTTAGGGACACATTTACTTGATCTGTGTTCTTTTTCCATTATCAAGTTCATAAATACAAAGAACCATTATTCACAATAAACTAACTCTTTCTCAAAAATGGAAAAACAAACCCTGGAAACATTTCCACACCTTAATCCAGATGGGTCTTGAGGATGCTATTCAAGAAAACCATGCAAATAATTAGGTGCAGCTTTCCCAACTCATCCAAAATATATATATTTTTTTTTAAATTAAAAGGTGGCGAGATCCATAGCATTTGTGACTATTCCCCCTCCCCCCCATTTAAATTCAATGCAGAAAATCTTGGTGCTTTCTGGAAGGTAACAAATAAATAGTTTTCTGCACTGTTGTCATAAAATCCCAAGTGAGTTACAATACAAGACTACTTGTTCCAGCAATTAGGTTGAGAGGAAACATTCTAGTGATAAAGATAAATACATACTGAGCATGCTTGGGCAGAGCACTCCATTCTGAAGCATCCTGCTTGAAGAATGAAAGGTGACAAGGATGGTTCACGTCCATCAAGTGACCATTAAACTCTGCTGCTAAAAAGCAGACTGCCACACTATCACCAGGTCGGCAATGCTACCCCGAAAGGGTTGTCTTCCACATTAAGAGGTACTGGTTGTACCAGTCCTCTACTGCGTACACTAAATTCTTATTTATGCAACAAACATACAACCAATGAACAGTATCACTTTTACAGAACTGGATCAATCCAGCTTTTTTTTTATAGGCATATTTCTCAATCTCCAGAATATCCCAAACAAGCTGTAAATAAGATGATGAACCACCAACACAGTGAACGAGTCTCACTGCAGTTCAGACTAGTTTAGCCTTGTTTCACATCACTTCTTGTTTCTAGTGAAGGACATGATACTCAAAACAAAATAGCAATAAAAAAGTAATGTTATCTGCAGCTGAATAAAAGCAACAGAATTTATATTTTAAGTTCTGAAGCTTAAAGCATACCTTTTTAATTAGCATTAAAAAAATCTTTTTCTTAATACAATTAACACTGGCAAAAGTTAATGGGAAGACACAGAGGATTGCGAACAAAATAACTGATGGATTAGATGATTTTTAAATTTTATTCTGCTTTGATCAACTGATGTTAATACTGCTTTTCCTTGGATTTGGAATAATTCTATTGCAACAGTCACATGCAGGCTGAGGACAGCCATTGGTTAAAGGAAAAAAAAAAAACAAAAAAAAACCAAAAAAAAACCCCCAAAAAAACAAAACAAAAAAAAAAAGGGAAAAAAAACCAAGGAAAAAGTTCCAAAAGTTGTATGTAAGAATTTTCCTTTCACTGAAGAAGGCCTTGCCCTTGCTTTAGGAGACCTGGTTAACTCGTCAGCTTCATTAGCTTTGTCCAGACATATCTGCTGTTGTATCCCCTGGTCCAGAGCCTGTTTGTGCACGTTTGATGTAAAGGTTCAATAATTTCATCTGCAAATTTAAGCCAGAAATTAACTTTGTTTAGTATTTGCAAACTGTACAGACTACAGGAATAGTACACCAAAGGAGGCATTAAATAATTTTATTTTTCCCAAAACCAAAATTGTATTTTACAGAGTTGATTTCAGAGGTAAATACTTGCCCATGAAAATATCAAACACAGCAAAATTTGTCACAAGGAAACTGCTCAAACTTCTTTAAGGATGTAATAAAGAGAATGATCTAAGTTAGCTAGATTAAGATAGATGGAATATTTTCCTCAAATTACACTGCTGTTCTAAATAAGATAATTTTTTGTTTCCTTTTAAGTTAATGTTGAGATTTTAAGGCTCTAGTTAGAGTTGTTGATGCTGGTACTTACTAAAGGTTCCAGTACTATTGAGAATCACATTCAACACAATCATTGCCAGAGAGTATTTTTAAGATATAACTATGTTACTCAAAGATACACACACAAAATTAATTGTCCCGTTTTATTCCCAAGGACAAAGAGATTCACAGTTAACGTACAGCTGTCTGCATGCAAAAAACTGTATGTAAGAGATGTTAATAAAATCATAAATACCCTGAACCAAAAAGGACCACAGACTGATTACTATTATTCTTATTTCAAACTAGAGGTACTGAAAGGACTGATGAACGCAAAGTGACAAGGAGGGAGAATAAATAAAATTGCTGTAACATCTACATATTACAATTATTGCTTTCCAATCAGAACTTGCATGAAAAACAAGACAAGAAATACTGATAGGAAAAGCCATGCTGAGTATAGGCATTATCACTACTACCGGGGATACAACCAGTAACTAAATCCATTAAACAGCAATAAGAAACATAATTTAGTGTTTATCTTAATGCTAAAGTTCATACACTTGCATAAATAAAGATCTATGGATTTTCAGTTCTGAACATTTTATGATGAAGTTACATTAATCCTCAGAGGGTTTCAGTAGCCCTGATAGACTCATATAAGCATATACTTTTATGAAACTTACTGGCATTTACAACCAAAATGCAAATGCATACATGCAATTACGAACCAAGATTTCTTTAAATGGTATCTTTTACTTACTTTACTACCAGTGAGTTGACTGAGATGTGGTTTTAGTTCATCACCAATTACTGCATGAATGGCTACAAGGCAGAAAACACATGCCTTACGAACACTGCTCTCTGAATTATCATAACCCTAGAAAGCAATAAAATTAACATTAATACCGTATCAGTTAATGATTAAAAGCCTCAAAGCTATTTACTTATTTACTATAATAAACACATTGAAGTCTACAGTAAATGAACACTAGTGTAGCCCAGTGAAGCATTCCAACAAAAAACCAAACACGCAAATACAGAGCATGCACTTAAAAAGCAGGCTGCTTGTTAATCACCATTGATAATAATTTTCCAGACTGAAATAAAAACTCACGCAATCCTGTTCATAAGTTACACTGAAAACAGAGCTGCTGTCATGCAATAGGGGAGTATATAAGAGAAATTATTCTAGATTACATAGTTATTTACTTAAAGCAGAAGACCACTCAATTTAGAGCTTCCTTACTCTGAGAGAAGTATTGCCTTAACAGCTAAGTTTTTTTAACTCCCATCTCATTCCTTAATGTTTTTTATTTCTTTTACCACTTAGCTAGTACCCCATGCCTGGCTGTCTCTCTCACATCCCTTCTCAGAGGGCCCCTTCTCTGCCTCTGCCTTCCTGCAGATGTATGACTGGATCACACCCATTAAAGACAAACCTGCAGAAAGCAGCTGTCAAACTCTGAAAAGTCTTTATCCATCACATGGAAATCAATGCATCTTGGCTCTTGATAAGGTGGGAAAGAATTTATTTTCAAATACAAAGGAAGAGAAACGCCTGATATCCTTCTCATTTTATTAAACTTTCCCCAATCAACTGCTTCTTTCCTCTTGCCTCCCCTAAACACCAAGTGATAAAACTCTACAATTATACACAAATTCAACACGGACAATTTCAGACCAATTGATTACAACTTGGAAAAAGATACAAACAACACAAAACTATCTTACAACTAAAAGTATCTACGAAACTTAACTATAAACCAGTACTTTATATCCTACCGAGATTTCCTTTGAGTCCTAACCACAGTTATAATTTAGCTACTTGCCAACGGAAGAGTTTTTTCCCCACTATGTGAGTTATTTTTGGTCAAAGCAGCCATCAGCTATCAGACAAATAAAATTCTTCATGAGAGTCAAGTGATATTATTTTTAAAAAGTCTTTGCAATTCTTATGTATATAGTTTCTTCTGTTTCTTTGTGTCCTCTTTTTTTTTTTTTTCCTTTCTTCTCTCCTTACCTGTATTAGACCTGGCACAATCTCTGGTAAAAGCTGAGTAAGGGTTTCTTTAGATACTCTTTCTATGACTTTTGTCTGCATTTTGATTGCAGCCAGATTAATGGGGTAATCTGCAGTTTGGATAATTGGACAAAGAACTTTGATGCACTGATCTGGGCTAATGGAAGTGGCCAGCATGGAAGCAGCTTCTTCAGCAGATCTCACCACCTATTGAAAGAATAAGTAAAAGACATGCAAAAACAATTTAAAAGAGACTGTTACTATTGTCTGTCATCTGGCAGTAATGGTCTTGAGCATAAAAATTTCCTAGGAAGAGCTCTACAATATCACAGAAATATGTGAATGAAGAGCCCTTTGAAGATCTGTTTACCATATTCCAACTGTTGGACATACTTTCCTAAAATCAAGACTCTTCCCAATATTCTGTGGCTAGTCTATGTCCTCTGCAATATGCATATCAGTTTTTCTAACCTGCTTGTTGAATTGTATCTGAAGTTTCTCTACCCTGCAATACCCTCCTCCAACACATATTGAAATATCACCACCTTTAAATCTGTAATTTCTTGTGTTGTCATTTGTTACTGCTTGTTAGGTCAGTGATTACTGACAAGATGTTTTCACATTCATCTCAAGAACATGTTTAAATTACCTGCCTAGACTGCTAATTCTAGAAGTCAATCTAGTTGGTTTTCCTCCCCTCTAAGTCTGAAAGGAACTATAACAAGAGAGTACTTTAAGCCTGAAGAATATGCAGAACAAGAGTAATTAGGTAGGAAGTCAACAGGTACAGAAGCTCAGGATACAACATGGGCACAACAGGGAAAATCTTTGTATTAGTGCAGCTGTGGCGTCTGCCATCTAAATGACAAACTCTTGTAGATAATCAGTGGTTTGTACATCAATGATGTACAAAAACCTCCATAACTATTTCTTTCCATCCTTATCCCCCTTATTCACTCATATATGCAAACCAAGAGAGACAAAAAGCACAGTAACAGAGAAAGAAAGATGAAGGCAAGACACTGTAATAAATACAGTATATGAAACAAATCAAGAGGGTGCAGGGAAAAGAGAAATGGGTATCAGATGAGTGTCAAAAGCCATTAGTATGGGAGGAACTGCAGTCAAACTTCAAAACCTGGAACTCCACTCTAAGTTCCATATAGAGTAAGTGCCCTTGCATGGGGAGGACAGGCAGAAGTTGTACTCTTTTAATAATAAGCTTGGATTCTTTCCATAGCATCAGTGGCACTGACTATCCTTTATTGTGTATGTGTGCATCACAAATGCTTCTCAGCAAGATTACAGTTATTCTTCTGCTTCTCAATTGCCTCAGTATTCTCAGCTATAACCAACTCTTCCCTTTGGTATGTTCCTGTGTGTTCTCCCCTAATAATATTCAAAGCCACGCTCTCAAGCGGTGCAGAGTTGGCTAAAAATGAACAGTTGACAATTTCCTGCCATGTTCACTCCCATCTCTCAATCACGAACCTTTATGAAATCCAAAAGCTTGTTGCTGAGCTCCAGGACACCCATATTTGGCTTAAGATGTCATACAAAGAAAAAACTCCCTTCAGTTACTCCTTTAAGAGCTATAGTAACACATCATTGGTTACTCTGTCCTCTTGGCCAGCACGCAGGACAATTGTTATTAGGGCTGATATTAAGCATTTGTGAGCTTATAAAACTGCAGTTGTTTTTTTTTTCTTGCACACTTGTGTTAACACATAACAGCAGAATGCTTGATTATTAAATAAATTACTTCCTCAGAAAGATAAGACTAATTTCTCAAACCTTTTTTGGACAGTTGTTTAATTTTGTAATGATTTGTCATAACCTCAAACAAATTGACTAACTGATTACTAACCTCCTTATGAGGATCCTTATGCGCTTCTAATGTCTTCATGATTGTGAGCTCTGCATAATTTTTAAATCTTGCTGGCTGGTTTCTTAGAATTTCTCTTAGAACTTTCAATGCCAAAGCTCTTATTGCATGCTAGAGATTTAATATTAAAATAAATGAGTTATTTATCTTTAAATAGACATAAGTTTTAGCATTTGTTCAGCAGCTGGAAGAGTATTCGATAATGGAAAAATACTAGATTATGCTCTATGCATATATACAGTATGAACCTAGTGTTAATAAATACAGCTAGAAAAAAAATCTTCAGTTTCTCATTCTTTCGATCTCTCTTTTTGCAGGTAATTCAGGCGGCATACCATAAACGTGTTGCTAACCTGAGTTATCTACACTACCCAGAAGTTAAATTGCAAACAATTTTACTAATCACATGATGTAAATACATTTTTCAATTTTTTTTTACAAGCTGTTATTTTTTAAAAATCAAAATTAAGTATGTCTTTTTGATTCTCAGTAATTTAAAAAACACGGCCCATGTAGAGAACAATTACACAGAACTCAGTCTCTTCACAATGAGCATTACTGTATTCTAGAAATTTATTTTTAAATGCTTTGCCACACATGATGCTTTGATGTTCTAGATTCCACCAGGGGCTATCAACAGACAAGCTTTGAATCCCTGTGAAAAATGTTTCATATAATCTATCATGTGAGAATCAACAAATAAGAATTGAGAAAAAGTATTACTGATGCCCTTTTTCACCATTCAGACTTCATGAAATTTTTGTATTTCCAGTTTTTTGTTTTTCAGAATTAACTGGAATTTGTGTCCTTTCTACAATCCACACAAATTTCAAAGATACTGAAAGTAAATCATGCGCTCTGTTAACATTCTTAACTAGATTAATCTGAATTTACCTCTTTATCTCCAAGTGTTTCAAGCAGCAAAAGCAGTATTGTTTTGAAGTGCTCATCCCAAACACCAAAAGACTCTTCTTGAGTTAACTTCATGAGCTCATAGAGGGCAGCTTTTCTTTCCTCAACTCTCTCATTATGGTTTGATAACTCTTTCAGTAACTCTGCAACCAGATCAGAATGGTCCATGGGAGGCTCTGTCAAAAAGTAATACAGAAACACAGTTCTCAGATCATTGTAAGTAAGTATTAGTATCTGCTGTACAGCTGAAGGATATTTTCTCAGATGACTAGCTAGCTTTCCAGCATGCTTATATCTTTTCCCCAAAATTTGTCTGCAAAAATTGCAATTTAGCTACTACATTTCCAGTGCAGCCAATATTGCAAACAAGCTTACAATCATCAAAAAACCGCTACAATGATATCAGAAAATCCCTGTAAGCTAGTTTACTGCAAGAGTTTCTATGCTTGCAATACCCAAAGGGATAAGTACTCTGTATCTTTCAAAATCTGATCTATACACAAAGTGCTACCTTTCCTATATGACCCTTCCATCCAAGATGACAATTTTGTCTTTTCTCTGTTACTACTACAGAATTGCTTAGACTTTTGCAAGCCATGGTTCCACAGTAATAGCTAGGCTGTTCAACACAAACAAGGAAAAAAAAACCCCACAAAAATGGTGCTTGGTACAAAACAGCTGAAATAAAAGCAAACCAAGGCCATTAGTCCCACAGAGATTCCCAACAGCACTCATTACAAGATGGCTCTGGATTTTAGTTTTGATTAGAGAGGATTCCATGATGATGGAAAAACGCATTAGTAACATTACCCGTATTTGTAAAAACTGGACTGCCGAGAGATGTGCAAACAGTCAAGAAACTTAAAAATGGTCTTAATGAAATTAAATACCGTGTTGTTGCCTTTAATCCATCATTAAGATCCATTTAAGCGCCAAGGAAGAAAAGCATATAGCTTCCATCTTTGCATTGAGACTTTTGGATAAATTAACAGAAACACTTCTGTTTTTTTCCCGGAAAAAGGTTGAAAGTATAGGCATAAAACACAAGTGTTCCTGCATTGCATCTTTCCTATAATTATTTCATTTATTAACACATGCAATACATTCTCCATAACAAATTTATTAGGTCATACACTGAAAAGTCACAGCCCCCGAACACCTTATATTACTGGATGCAATGTTGTATCTTATAAATACTGTACAAAGTACCTGTACAAGAAACAATTAAAAGCTGAATACCACGTATCAAGTATCTTAAAATCACACATCAGTTACCTTAAAAATCACACTGTTTTTGTACCCAACATTCCTATTTGCATACTGTTTTGCATGAATAACCAGGAGCAAGAGCACCTGAAAGCAGAAACTTTCTTCTGCAAGCACTTCTGCCTCTGTATTAATGCATGCTTTGCAGACCCTCTAAATGGATCATTAATGTTTTCCTAAAGGACAGACAGACTCCATTAGGCAAGTTATTAATTAGTACAGATGAGCAAAATGGACAATTACTTTTACAGAAGCAAGATCCTTACTTTTATTACCAGACCTATTACAGTTGTTCCACCAAACTTTGAGGATTACAGCTAAAGTAAATCCTATTTTGGGGAATCCATACTCTCACATAAATAGCAAAACTACCTGTATCTTTTTTTTTAAATAAAGTTATTTTCACAGTGGAAGTATCAGAATGAAAGAAGTTGCAACTTGAACATATGGAGGGAAGGGGTAAAGAGAGTGGAAGGTAGCAGCCATGTTCATGCAGGAATAATGGTAGGAAAGAAGCTCCATTACTGGAGGAAATAGCTGGAATTCCTGAAAAACATGAAGACAACCAAGAGGGATGTGCCTTCACAGCCTGTATTTTCCATTCCTCTGTGTGACTTAGCATCCAGTGGTTCATTTCCAAACATTCTCCAGATAAGAATGGAGAAGCATAAAAGAAGCAATATTCAGAGTCTACTCACAAAATTTCTTTTTTCAGAAAGAAAACAAAACACAAATGAGGAGGAGCAGATGCAACTCCTTCATTTGAATGACTTAAAATATGCATTAGAGATATAAATATTTGATGTAGAACAGAAGCTATGCAAACACAGTGGCCAAAAAAGCCAACGAAGCTGTTGCAAAACTTGATGAATCACTTGCAGGGTGACTGGACTATAAATGGCTTTCTATTAATCTAGGAGGATATGAGTGATGTCCCTGCTCAGGCCTGTGCAGAGCCTGGTTCTGTTTGATGCTTTTGTTAATGATACTGAAGAACATGGAGACCATTTATAAAATCTGCAGATTACATCAGTTTAAGAGCAGCTGCAAACATTTTGGAGAACAGGATAAAAATTGAGAATTGTCACGATAAATCAGAGGAATGGTCAGAAAGACAAAAGATGGTAAGTGTAAGGCAAGACAGAAGCAGAAGTCTTAAGCCCATATACTAAGCGGTAGGTAAAAAGGAAGATGTTTGGAGAACACAATCCATGGAAGTAAACTGAAATAAATAAGCTTCTTTGAAGAGGAACACTGTTTTTCAAACAGATACTGTGGACTGCTTTAAAGGAGCCTGGAAGTGACTTCGAAAGAAACATTTCCCTATGCTTCAGACAAAGAGCATCTCCCCTGCGGGGGAAAAAAAAAAAGTGCAAGTGGTTGGAAGATTCAGGCTGTTACTCTGAAAGCCTTTTTACTGTAAGAAAGGCAAAACACTCAGATAGCCATGTTAGGTACACTGTGGCATCTCCTCTCCAAAAGTTTCAACTGTTAGACAAACCGTCTGCAGATTACATATTCATGCCTCAGTGTTGTTGATGTGACTGTACGAGCAGCTAAAGTTTTCCCATCTAGCCCTGTATTTCCGCATCTTTCTCCAACTAACATGGAAGGATAGCTGGGAGCTCAGTAAAAACAGGACTTTGTGTCATTAACAGGCAGCAATTCTGTGGAGTTTCTGAAAATTAAAATCTAACATCCAATGAGTGCTTCAGGCTTATGGGAAAAGCACGCAACTCCTAATTGAGAGACTGTAGGCACAATGTATTATGCTGAGTGTATCTTTTCTCATGCAGACTTTTTCAAAGTTATCTTAGATGGAATTTTAAAGTAAAACATGAATGGCAGAATGCACATGGTATAACTAAAAACTAAAGGGTGGACACGGGAATGAATTCAAGTATTTTATTAAGATCCATTAAAGAGCAGATCTAAACAAGACACTGCACTACTCCTCCAGTCAGGGCAAACTAATATGGGATGGGGATGCTTCACCTCAGCCAGTCATGAGTTTTTACAAAAACAGAACATGCTGGTACAGCACAGACTGCATTTGGTTTAATGCAAAATCCAGAAATATGTCGTCAAAAGGTACAGTAAGGCTTATTATCAAAGATATACTGAGAAATATTAAAAAGAAGCTCTAAAAGCCTACAAAACAACAGCCCAAGTTCCTAGATCTATATGGGCTAAATGAACCACCTTCTTGGTAAAAGCTAATTTTGGTTTTTGGGTGGGTTTTTTTTTTTTTTTTAAGACTGTTTAGTCAATAGAAAACTCCAATGTCATGTTTCACATACAAATATATTACTAACAAAATACTTAATCTTTTACCTAATTCCCAAACTGGTTTGATCCAGTTTTACTTCCTCACTGCAAGTCTTTTCCCCCTCGCCTTTAAATTTCAATCATAAAGCAATCTGATAAGTAAATTTATATTAACAGAACGTGCTACCAGAAGTATGCAATACATTTCAATATTTATCTCATTTCTACCCTTAATCTCTACAAATACCAAGTAATCCAGCAATGTCACTCAAAAGGATTACTAACAAAGAAACTAATTTGAAATATAGTATTTGTAAAAACCTCTCAAAGAAGTGGCATTGGTGATACATAATACTGCTAATAACAAATTCAGAAACTGAACTAAAAGAAGGAAAATCTCACCATTTTTCTTCCAGCACAGAATACAATTGGAAGCTTACCATCAGGAAATTGCTCTGCATCATCATCAAACATGGCTTCTTTCAAAGCAGATTTATTAAATGAACTGATAGCATCAGAATAATTATATGGATTATAATCTCGTGAACGCGGTGAAGAGTGAGGAGGCATTGTGTTGAGTAATGATGTTTTGTTATCAAGAGCTGTTCGGCCTGTATCACTCACACCACTTCCTGCTCGTAGGTCTACTATTCCAGAAGCACTGCAAATCTGCAGGAAAAGAAATATCATATGAGCGCATGAAATACACACTCGCACTTTTCAATTAACTACATTACCAATTCACCTATGTAGCAAAACCAGACAAATTGTAAAAAATTTAGAATTAAAAATTTCAAACTAGCTTTCAAATAAAAAGTCTTAGAAACAGTTCCCTAAACTTTTCTTTCCTTAAAAAAAAACCGAAAACAAACAAAAAAAGGGACATCTACATAGTCCAAAAAAATTTATGAACTAGAAACAGCTGTCAGTATTTTATCTCAGAAGTCTGATGCTAAGTAATTAAAAACATGTTTAAGCATATACATATTTGGACAACAAATCTGAAAGCCAAAGTTCCACAGAAACAGAATTTTAAAACACTGCATGCAGCACTGAAAAACCCACAGGTTTTACATGGAATAAAATAAAAACTTTGTAAAAACATATATTAAGGTGCAGGTCTCTCAAAAAAGGAACTCCAACTGTTTCACAAGATAAATCTATTTTTAAATTGCTAACATTTTAAATAAACAGCTAGTGCTACATAGAATTAGCCTTCACATTTGCAGAATGGGGTTCAAGACTAGGAACATATTTTTGTAAATCTCTGAAGCAATTTAGGAGAAATGTCCCATTTCAGAATTTGTAACATATAAACCTTCTGAAAAAAATGCTTTATCATCTGTAATAAATCAGTCATTGGCTTGGTCATACCAATATGTACTGAATCTAAATACTCACCGAATCACCATCATCTTTTTTGGAATCTTGTTTTACAGGCTCATTCATATCTTCCTGACTACGAAAACTGAAATTCTGAATGGCTTCAGTGACTCCACGGAGAGAGCTGTAAATATCTTCAGAATTCATATTTTCAGTGTCATAGTCAAATGCACTGTGGGCCATGGAGAAGGACATAGGAATTAAGATGGATTTATTTTGTGACCCCATATTTTTAAATAACATTAGCATGGAACTACAGAGACTCAAGAAATATTAATAAAATTATTACTTTTCTTGAAACACATTAAGGAAGAAAGTTGGCTCTCCATATAACAAAATTGTATTATTATCTTAGTAAGTGTACTGCCACTGAGAGAAAAAGCACTAAGAGTAGCCAGCTAAGGGAAGGGCAGCATCTTCTATAGCAGCATCTGCCTGAAGAAACAAACGTCTTTTGCCCTGTTTTATGAATATGAAACAACTAGGATTTTTATACCATTCTCTCTTTCTGAAAAAAGTTCCAAAGTAAACAGGACTGATAAATCTCAACAGTTTTCACAGTAAGCTGATTGCTAAAAACAAAATTACAAAATCCACTTCACTGGCAACATCAGTACCACAAAATTAAAAACTAGCAACACCAGCCTACATTACCTTGGTGACAAAGTGTTCTGTGATGTATTGGTTGGGGAAGTGAGAGGACTTGACCAGCTTGCTGGGGAGCGTGGAGTAGGTCTTGTTAAAGGACTTCCCATTGATCCCTGGAGGAGAGGTGAGAAGAGATACTTCAGTAGGACTTCAGCTTCCCTTTTAAATTATTATTATATTTATTTTCTAGTGCTCAGAAACATTTAAAAGCCTTCTATTTAATTTCTTG
>JAAGAY010142468.1:0-12769 GCA_011801015.1 Ardeotis arabs
TCAATAACAACATCAAATGTAATTCCCAGATGTTAGTTGTATGAATTATATCATCGTGATCGCTAATGGCAAGCTGCTCACATGAGAGAGACAATTATGAGATGCAAATCCTTTGATTAGGGAATACATTGAAGTCAAAGGGAAGATTTTCTGAGCAACACAGAGAAGCATAACAACTGTGCTACTACCTGCCAAATATTTATACCATCAGCTATAACTTCAGGCAAGATTTTAAACATATGAGTCCATATTTATGGATAGTATTGCTGAGATTTTGTTAAACACCTTTTACATTAAAATGTGGGCACTATTTTTTATGTTTTTTCAGTATGGCTTGGCTTCTTTACCACACAAGTTGCCTTACAGGTAAGAAATATTTCAAAACTTGAAAACTGTAAAATTATATTCCTAAACATAACACTGTAAATAAGTAAAATATAAGAACTTTTTGTTCTGAATGAAAGATCTGAATGTCACAAAATTTTATCCAATCTGTTTTTCATGGGCCAGCCTCTCTCTATTAAATGGATTTCTGTCTGCTGTTCCATGGAGTATAAGCTTAATCCAGTACATCCTCTATGAGAGAACTGTAGCCTGCCTTTACAAGGGGATGGGCTCAATAATTTGTTCGTTCTTTTTTATCTCTAACTACGATGATCCTGCTTAAAAGCAGATGACTGTGTTTCCATTCTGTAGCTCCTAGCATGTGCAGGAAATCCACTGTAATTAAATCTTATAAAATCCTCTTATTCCCAATATAAATAATTCTCTGACATAGGTGATTCCCCTGAGTCTACATCATAGCCCAAGGAAAACAAAGAGCAGGAGCAGTTACTTACTTCCTCTTAAATATGTGATCATTTTGGACAAACTTCTGCCCTGATTACAGTAGCTGCAAGCCTCACTGAAATTAATTATTTTTGAGAGAGAATTTGAATTACTGATTTTTCTCACTTTTAATGTTACTTTGAATAATGTCTCTTAAGCTATGTAAACAGCAAGACAATAGTTGTCTGAATTGTTCTACAACATGTAGTGTTGTATTTGTCGTTTTGTACTAGAAACAAAAGCACACAAATCCTGCATGACTGGATTTGAGATTGGAAGTGTACTGGCAAAAGAAAAGCCATATGCCTCATTAAGCAAATTTACCAAAACTGAAGGATCCTCTTAGCTTACAAGTGTGAATTGTAGCAATATTATTAATAATTTGCAGTGATACAATACGGATTCCAAGCATATTGCAACTTTTTATCCCCATTTAGGGTTTGGGATAATGGAGCGTACAGACAAAAACTCTTGTCCAACAGTACATTATGAACCAGAAAGAGCTTTGGGTATATACCCAGGCCTTTGACCCACTGACTGGCCGATGTTGCCGTCCTTGTGCATGAGAACTTGGAAACCACACCACCAGAGAGCACTGTGCTTATTTCTGCACTGTATTTCTTACCTTTCCCTACATGTTTAAGGACCTATTTTATTTAGTCTTTTTTTTTCTGTGCTCCAGTAGAACTCAAGTGATTGTTGTGGTTATACTGGAAATCCCAACCATTTTGTTATCATTGCTTTGTGTACACCAACAGCCCTTAGTTGCCCTGAGCAGCCTCACCTGGGACCTTCACCCCACGTATGGCCAGAAATCTCATTTAAGCTCAGTCCTAGGCCTGAATCCTTGTCTGAGCTATGTTGTAGAGGTGCTGGCCTGCACTCCTGTCTCCCAGGTGGACCTGAGACCTGTGCTGGAGCTAGCTAGCCTGTCTTCTAGATGGACTTTGGACCACAGCATAGCTTGTGTCCAGCCCTATCTCCTTTTGCTCCTGACCAGACTCTCCGGATGGCCCCTGTGCCTGATTCATCCCCTCATCATGTCTGGGATGATTGATGGACCCTGTCACCCAGCACTCAGTTCTGCCTGCCATGCTTAGATGTGGTGGGCTTGTGTGCTGGTTGGTGAGGGCACTGCCTGTGCTGGGCTTGCCTGGGGCTCACCCCTCCTCGGAGCAGCCATCCCTCTCTGCACCTTGACATGTCTAACTGGCCCATAATCTGGAATACCTGCTACTGAAAATAGACCATGACATCCAGGTGCCAAACTTCTTGCTGCTGCTGCTCCTGACATACTTACCATGAAAGCATCATGTATTTCACTTTAGAAAATCATGTGATTCTGTATTGCAAGAGTCTAAAATCCCTGTCAGAAAAGGGGAGGCAATAAATTGTATATTTTGTGGGAAAAGACTGCTTAGTGTCACCTGGTTTTCTCTGAAATTTCCTCTGTCTTTCTGAACTTCTGGCATTCTCTTTGTAGCCTGGATTCTTGTAATATAGTTAGAATAGTTTTCAAAATGGAAATGAAATCCCTTCCCCTTAATTACAATGCAGTTGAAAAAGCTAGATTGATTTAAAATGTTGGAAAACCCACAGCAAACTTACCTCCAGACACAGATCAAATACTGAATAAACCAATAGTTTAGTAGAATGTGAGAATTTCCATGTAAATGTGTTTCACTAGTGAAATTTGCATGTATTTATGTAGGCATTAAAAAAGGAAATCAGTGTGGGAAATGTCGTCAGCTAATTCCTGGATCCATTTTTATCCAAAGAAACAAACCAGGTTTTTTTCTAAGGATTTGTTTTTAACTCAAACTTCAAATACTTTGTAGGGACATGTCAAAAAAAGACAACCTTTTTCATTTTTGTTGAAATGTTCTTCAGAAGATCAAAATACGACCTTAATGTTTTTAAGTTTAGTCACAGAACTGAGTTATGGATACTTCTTAATCATTTTATAGGAAATAAAATAAATGTTATTTAGCCATTTCAGAAGAAAAGTTTGGAAAGTACTCATTCATTACTTCTGCAGCTTGTTATTATTGGCACAATTCTGATGAGATCTCAGAGTAGCCCTGGCAGTAATCTTTTAGAAGAGTGTGATAAAGCCAACCTCATAACTCTCCAAACAGTATAAAAATCCAATATATGGTTGCAGGGATTTCTAGACAAGGAGGAAAAACTCCTAACTTAAAAGTCCTTCAATGGAAGCTGTCCCTGTAAATAAGCTGTTTAGCCCTGTTTATAAGAGGAAATAGTGATCTAAAGAAGGGACCAGGACAGAGAATTCCAAACCAGTCTCCATGCAGGCTAAGCTAGAGAAATAGCACTCTCGTATGGTATGTGTCAGAGTGCAAATGTTCATGAAACAGAAGGTATTTCATCTAGAAAAATAAAGTTCTTTACTGGTTTTCCACAGTGCCTGCCGTTCTTCCTATATGTGTGGCATCGATAAAACTGTTACAAGAGATGGAATAGACTTTAATAGTGTGTATTTGAGTAAGTAATGCACTGTGGCAGGTGTGAAGTTATTTCTGTTGTAATTAAAGCTTTTTCTTTCTTGCTCTGTAACTATGGACAAGTCATCTCACTTGGGTGTCTCTTTGTTCCTTGAGGACCTACTGCTGCCTTAGTCTCTCTGTGTGAAAAAAAAACCTGCTTAAGCTATCACCTATTTTATACTCTGGAGAATTGAGTAATCTTAGGTGACAGGGAAATACTTTAATCTGTCTGTTACACTGACAGGCTGACGTGCTATTTTATCTCTGATGCTGTTATGATTACCCGTATCATTTCCTCTGAAGGTCATTGTTTTTCACCATCAGTTTGGCAGTATTCATCCAGGCCACCTTGATGTATACCTGTCTTATGACCATCCCCATCAGTCCTTGATCTTTCTTCCCATGCTAACGGTCTAGTTGTGAGATTGAAACTTTTGTTATTGCTAATCCCCAAATTGATTCAACAGCATTTTTTAAGGAGAAGACACAAAGACTTTTTTCTGTCTTGGTGTTTTATTACTTGTTAATATATGACAAAACAGATTTATTATGGAGCAGACAGGCAGCATTTAGCATTGCTAAACAGAAAAACACTTCTTAGTTTTGCCCTTTTATGCCCTGGTGAATAAAAAGCTCCTTTCCCTCAAGCTGTTTCTGATGTGGATTAACACCATAGCGAATATAAGTTTAGAACATGCTAGGAACTTGTCTGGGCTAAGGGCAGAAGAAAGGAAGGGCTGACAGAACTAGAGTTGCGCTTTTCAGCTCCTTGCTGTCAACTTGCAAATAGAAAGGGCTGAGAGAAAGGGAAGGCCTTGGCACTGGGGATTTACAGCTCTTCTGTTTCACCACTCCTTGGAACATTGACCTCAGTGTGGTACTCAGAGGAGTCTCCTGAAGGCATCCAAGGTATTGGGGTTCTGTTGAAGGAGGGTCTATTGCTGAAATTTTGATTATATATCATGAGAGATTCTGGAAGCAAAGGGCAGATATCAAACTGAGGCACTTTGAAGGTCATCCGTTTGGCTGCTTTCTCATAACCCCCGTAAGGCATGGCAGTCCTGGTATAGGGGAATACATGGAGTTAGGAAACAGAACATAGGTAAACAACAGGATTTAGAAAATAAATAATCAAAGTTATCAAGATTGTGAATTTTAACACTGCTGCAGTTGGCTGGCCAACAGATCCTTCCCCAGAAAATATATGTATCCACTGCCTATGTACTGAAAAAAAAATTTAAAACAAACCCCCTTCTCTCTCTTCCTGTGCACTTCCTTCACCCCTGTTGCATCAATCTCAATCAAACTTTACACCTTTCTCATCTCCTGGTACCCTGTACATGCAGGAGGCAGAGTCTGCGTTATTGCAGGAATGAGTGGGATTTTAGGTTTGTCCTGGGTAGTGATGTCCTGAGGCTATGGAACTGGGTGGCAAAATTATATAGAGAGGTTATCAGAAAATTGTTGCTGCTCTAGAAATATTTGTAAAACTTTAGTTCTTATCAGAAGCAAGAAGATCCTGATTCTTATCTGAAGTACTGTGAAGTATATGGCTTCTGATTTTAAGTATTTTTCCTGAACTCTTGAACTTTAAATGGCTGCAGTAATAAACAGTGGCAAGCTAAATCTCCCTGGTCAAATGAGGGGAGAAAGAAAGGGAAAAAGGATTAAAGTCCGCTTATCCCGCTGCATAGGTTTTCTGTCCATAAGCTGAATTAAAATCTCTAGCTCTTAGTGTATCTTCTCTTTGTAGGCCTCCAAACGTTTCATCCACAGTAGACTGTGGTAAGCAAAATGGCATGCAGCTAAAACTTACCTACATTGCACAAAACAGGAGGGCTATGGCCAAGGTTATTGTGTTTTCTCATGCTGAATAAACTGAATTCAATATCCAAGAAGACTTACCGGTTAAAAGACTTGTAATGGGGAAAATCAGCTTTGGGACTATATGACAGTAAGTCAATGGTGAACTGACTTTTGTCCTCGGGACTGATACCCATTGCTCGTTCCCAGGGGGAGATATAAGTTTTAAATACAGTGACTTTTTTTCCTCCTGACTTTCCATCTGTAAACAGAGGAAGGTAAAACACTCTAGTTAGATGGTACTTACTCTAAATACGTTGCCTTTCTATATTCTGCTATTGAAGTTGAGACACTAGCTTGGTTTCCAGATTCTCTAACTCCTAGATCAAGTCTGAGATTTTATGGTTAGATTTCTCTTTAAAAAGATGGTCATACACCACTTCCATCCTTATCCACAAAAGCAGGTGTACCAAAGTCTAAGAGCCACTTATCCAGGAATTCGCATTAGAGCATATATTTAAAAGCTAATCTTTCATTATTCTCTCTGGTCACTCAAATAGAAACCTCTTCCCCCAAGAACCAATGTCCTTACCCCATCATCTCTTTTGCTACCTTGAGGGAAGCTTTATCCAAGGCAAAATGCTATCTAATTTCCTAATTTACTTCTCTCTTCCCTATCTTATCATATCAGACATAACCCCTCCACATAAACCTCTTCATCATCATCAGATGGAACAAACAAAGCCCTGAATGAAAACTCCAAAGTAGGCTCAAACTTTGAAGTTGGCTCTAACTGACCAAAAACCTTTAACCATTGTATTTCAGGGTCTTGGCAACCCACAACGATCTTTACTAACGTCTTCCTTAGTCTGTTCTTGAATATTCTAAAATTACCATCATGTCCCTTGTCTCAGTATTTTTATAAATTGGCATCTTCTTTGTGATTACATGAACACATGTTCGTATTTTCCCCCTCCTGAGCCAAGATGTCAGAAACAAGTCCGGCTCAAACACCTCAGGATGGCTAAAAGCAGTTTGAAAATATGATGGGGTATCTCTGTGGAAGTTAAAATCCTGTCAGTTGCAGAGCTGCACTTTGCTGTTAAGTCAGATACTTGATGGCCAGAAATTTTAGGTTAGCTTCTGGCCACTCCATTAAGCAAATAAGCTTAGACAAGGGTTTTCTGTGTGCTTCTTTTTTTTTTTTCTTCTTTTTTTTTTTGCCTTCCAATTTTATATAATCCCACCTTGCTAATAAGAGCATTGGTTGTGTATTGATATGTAGCACACTTTTAAGATCCTCATCCTTCACAAACCTTAAAACTCCTGAGCCACCACTTGCACTTAGCTTGATTAGGGCAGATGGGAATAGTAGGTTAATGGAGTTAAACATTCTGATGCTTTCATGGTGCTGCAGTTTGTGTAGGAAACGTAAATCCTTATGAAGTAAGTGGCAATGAATAAACACTATTATCTGAAACTCTTCTTTATCAGACCTTCTTTCTTTGTTTTGCTTATGTTCTTCAAACCTTGCCAAATCCTGGGCTTTCCTGGTTTCAGAGAATTGCAGACATGTAAAAGAATCTCATTTTCATTCAAAAACTAAAAACAACTACCGCCCTCTTTCTGTGTGAAGGACTTAAATGAAGTAATTTAGAAGTAAATTGATTGCTAGTGTTGAAAAATAAAGGCAGCTGAGATCTATCCCTCCAGTAAAAGCTATGGGATTATGTTAATTCTTCTCCCTAGACACAGAAATAGGATAACAATGGAGAAAAATCTCCTATAAGAAGAGAGTCTATGCAAATTTCCTTTTCACGGGGATACCCAGAAATGTAAAAGTTGGTTTTGATATAAAATGAATATTCTTCCAGAATATAAATGAAAAACCTTGGATTTTATAAGTCACTCATTTGGTCACTTATGACAGTGGTTCCTGGTTCCCTAGCAGATTTGCTTTTTTGTTGTAAAATCTCATAGGGACTGTTAAAATAACAATTTCACCTGCTGATTCTCATACAAAGGATTTTATTCTAGAGGCTTCTGGCCAAACTAAACAGAGGATAAAATTAAGCAAGGACTAAATTTAATGAAAAACACTTTTACTCATAAAATATTGCTTCAGTAGACCAGTGGTGATTACCTGATAACTGAAATATTGCTATTCCTTTCTGAAGGAGATCATAAAAAAAATGCTGTTCATTTAGGTGGAAATTTTGATTTGAAATCAGGGCTGATAAATTCGAGGCTGATGTGTCAGGTCAGACTACTGAGCTAAAGAGCTAATACTACTATTTCCAGTAGCGGTCAGTGTGAAACCCTCGAAAGGAAAGGGTATGCCATACTGGCATACTGCTGTATCAACCTTAGGAGCTCTGTAGTTAAGTTTCCCATCATTTCTTTGGTCTAGCCAAGGAAGATTTTTCTGCTTGCCTATGATCAACACAGAAGCATGCAAACAAAACTATCAAGCTAAAGGCAATTCAGCTTTTCTAGACTTTGCAGTGGAACTTCGTTTGTAAGAATCCAGGTTTTATTCAAATTAATTTACTTGTCCCTAAGAGTAAGGGAGGCACGAGCTCTGGTAGCTTTAGCCATTTCCTGTTCTTGCAGAGAGATACTTGCCTTTCTCAGTACCATTGCCTCCTTCTCCACCACTTCCAGGCGATTCCCCAACACGCTCCCCTTCGCTGTCCCCGGGGCCTCCTTTGCTTCCAGGCCTAGGAGGAACAGCAGGATACTGCTGCTTACTGGAGCCGTGCTGCCCAGCTGTCACTCCTCCTACCATCCGCCCATGGGCATAGCCATGAGCATCTTTGCCATAGTGCCCTCCTGGTGGGATGTACTTCTGAAAGTGATCCTAGGGCAGGAGAAAAGAGAGTAGGAATCCCTGTTACAGGACATGGTCCATTCACATTTGCAGTGCTGAGTCCCAGAATGTGAAGTCCCAAGACGCTGTGATCTGACCAGTTTTGTGTCTCAGTTACAAAACCAGTGGCAGAACTTCATGGGAGTTATTCTCTGTGTTCAGTGTAGGAGCAGTTGTAGAACAGCAGCAAGGGCAGTGGAAGCACACATTTTAATGGACATGTCATAATCATTTTATATGATCAAGGTGAGAAGAGAGGGACCTGTGTATTGTCCCCAACAGTGATCAGTAAGAAATACAGGAGGAAGGGAAAGGAAATAGAGCTTTTGCCAACGCAGGTAAAGATTCAGAGAGAGATACATTGGCTAACCTGTGGGAAAGCAAGCTGGACAAGAAATAGGAAGTGTTTTCATGTCAAGGTTAAGATAGCCCAGCAAAGTCAGGTCGATTACAGTGTGGGAGCTGAGTGTTACAGGGCACCAGAACAACAGGGTACCTGTGACAACATAAAAGCCTGTATGTCTGTTTTCTGTCTATATGAAGGTCTGCCTGGGGAGGGGTATTTACACATTGAGAAAGACTGAAGAAATAGCAGCCTGGTAAAAGATGAAAGACTTCCTGGAGACCACAAGAGGAAAATGAGAAAAAGGAAGAGTTTGTAGCAATATGTGCATTAATGATTCAAATCTAACCAGCAACAAGACAAGAGAGCAAGCTGCATCCATCAGTAAAATCAAGTTGTTCTTATTATCCAGGCCATCCGCTCTCCTCAGTCCAGACTAGAAGGCACAATCCCTGCAGTACATAGTGGAAGAGCAAACAGACCGTGCAGGATTTATAGACCCTGTGGTGCCAGCACAGGGTCCTGTCTTTGCACACAGCAATTTTAATAAATACTTGTGTGGAACAGAAACTGATACAATATGTTCAGAAAAATGTTTTATGTTATGTTCATAAGTGAGATCAAAGCTTGACTCCTGTCAGATAGAAAAAAAAAAAGTATCTCTTTTGTATTTACAGCCCACACAGCTCTGTAATACAAATAACCTGAGTTATATATCACGTATGGTCTTTCCTGTTGGACTAGGGGATTGGCTATAGATATGCAAAGATGTAACAAATACAGCTGAAGTGAATGAATATGTGGGTCCTCATGCCACAGTTCTGCTTGTATAAATTCGTCTCAGGCAGTCAATGAGAGACAAGAGTGCCATCCTCAGGGCTGGCTCTCAAAGGGTTAAGGCTTTCTCAGGGCTCTTACACCTAGTACAGTTTAGCAAAAAGAAGCTTTCCAGGCTGTAAACAGGCTTCCAAGGCCAGCTGTTCGGTCAGCTAAAAATAGATGAGAAGTGAAAACCCCACAAGGCTCAAGGCAGAATTATCTAACCCTCTGCTCCCTGTGTCTCCAGCAACAGTGTCCAGGGTTTCACAGCAGGTCACCAGGCTGCAACCCAGGCAGGCAGCCAGCTGCAGGCTGAAGTGGCAGAGCTGGTGCCCCCGGGGCCTTTAGGGACTGTCTGTCCTTCTCCTAGCTGTAGGGAATTCCCTTTTTAGGAACAGAGGAGATAATGTTCCCCTGAATGTCAGGAAGCACTGAGAAGGGAGGGGATTGTGAGCATTAGGCTGTACACAGGAGCTAGCAGGGCAATCTGTTCAATTATGCGTGGGAGTTATGTAGCTGTAAAGGCAAACTAAAAAAAATTGGTTTTTGAGGGCTTGGGGTCAGAATGAGGTTATTCTCAAAACCTTAATATATATGCAAGGTTAATGCTTCTACTGATTTGCTCAGTAATTTCAAAACAGGATTTGCATCTGTTTTCTTTCAAGTTTCACCCATTCTGTGTGCCCTTCCTGAGAATTAAATGCTTATTTCTCTTTTCCTCTGGTTGTTTACATGCACTCTCCTGGGGAAAAAAAAAATCACAAAACATCAGCATAACATGAGTTACAGTAAAAAGGACTGGTTTGATTTTGTGCACAGCGGTATTTGATGGGACCAGGAAGGGGCATCATTGTAATCTGCTGTTATTTTAAATTGCAGTATTATCACTAAGCAGGAGTGAAGCTTCTCCAAAACATAAGGTCTACCTCAGGAAAGCCATATCTAAATCTTATTTAGCTGCAAATTAGATTAGTTTGATTGATTGGTCTCAAGCTAGTTCATGATTCTTCATGGACCTGCTGAGAAAACATCCTATGTTCAGCAGACATCTTCATTCAGATAGGAAAGACCCATTTTCCATGCAATATCCCAGCATACTCACCTGCTAGAATATAAACATGATTTTCTTTAGTTTTGAACACCACAATAGATTGTCTTAGCTCAAATTAATAGCAGAATCTTCTTTTCCTATAACAGGAGGCAAAGCCAAATTCATCTTTTTGAAATCTTGAACCTCAATGAATTCAAATGAGCTCATTCCAAGAGAGCAGAGCTCAGGAACAGCAGCCTTAAGCGGGAGTCTTGACGTAGTCAAAGCTGGGTAGGTGCAACTTTGTCTTTGGTACTTACAGCATGCCTCTGGTCAGAGTGTTCGGGGTGAAATACAGCTTACACTTGAGGGGAATGCATGTCTTAGGCCATCGCTAACAGGATGTGGAGCATTTATGTATATGCATGTTCACATTACAAAGCCGACCTCTCATTTAGCATTGATTTACCCTGCGGTGGAAGTCCCAGGAGAGAAACCAAGGAGTGTCAACTGAGAAGGCTGATAACCTTCTCCTGTTGGCTCTGGGGTCAGATCACACAGTCCCTGCGTGGTAGGGTCTGCCCTGTCTGTGCATTGCTTGAAGTAGTGAATGTTATCAGTCCCTGGGTGTCCCTAAATCCAGTCTAACAAGAGAACAATTGTGGCAAGTTCATGTGTGTGTAGTCCCCTGGGTGGCTAAACAAATTGGGCTCATGCCTTTGAAGTCCTTAGTGCTAGCAAGAGCCTGATCCTGCAGGCTGAGTGCCTAGATGGATGAATTCTGAATTCTCTAGAGCTACTGCATGTGTCTCATGAAAAATAGATAATGAAAGATGATCCAACTAATGGAGCTGAGATCTCTAAGTATCTCAAGGCCCTAACGTCACTGCAGGCAGTCCCCAGGAGGAGACACCGTGTGCTTCCCATCAGCTTCTTGCTGTGCCCTAAAGAAGAATGATTGAGGCCACCAAATGTGTTTCTATTTCCACCTCAGTGATAAAGAGCTTCCCAAAGGTTTGATGCCTATGTGGTTACTAACACTTCTGAAGTTAGTGTGACGGCATCCTCTCAGTTGCAGCCACTCAAATGCTCCTTAAAGGTGGGATGGGATATTTAAAATTCAGACACTTGGAGAGTCTCATAGACTGCCTGCTGTTTTTATCAAAGTGTATGCCTTTGTCCTTAATTTGGAGTTGCATAGCCTTAAACCTATGATTCTCTTTTTTTTTAAAAAGGATGAAAATAAAAAGTAACGTCAGCTGTTAAAGTATCTTAAGCTAATTTTTTTTTTAAACGTGCCCTCCCCAAGAGGCACAGTTCAGTGGATTGTGCTCCTGCTTTCTGTTTCCAGGTCTACTTCTGACTTGCTTGCAAATTATTTCTCACCTCTATGCCTGAATTTACCCATATAAATAATGGGAATTTTAATCTAATACTACCTCAAATTATTTATATCTTATTTGTTTATTTTATATAATCCTTGACGCATTTTCTTTGTGGATTTCAGAATTTCAGTCCAAAGTTTTCTCACAGTGTTCCAGCAAACTGCTATGGAAAATAAAAGGCTCTTCCTCTCTGTCATTCTGCTGTTTCCACAACAGTAAATTCTTGAGTAAGAAGGCATGAGATTTCATGTTCATTCTTCTACAGCTTTTGGTATAGTTGGGACCTCGAGGTCTTCTGCACCAATCCAACTCTAGCACAGCAAGGCTCATTTTGTTAGAAAAGTTACATCTCGGCTGGCTCGCTCCACTTAAGTCATAACCTGAGACTGTCTCATATCTCAAATTGTAGTTAACCTGTAATGTTTGTTCAAGAGGTTTAATATTCCCTGCAGAACAGACTTCGTAGAAAGAATGTTTTACCTAACATTTTCCCTTTCACTCTACCTCCAGTGATCTTGATTGACATTCTTCTAAGTATATTAAGGGGCAAACAGAGCCATCAGTGTACAGTTGTGCATTAAACCAAGTAACTGCATGGTAACATCTCTGTTCCTCTGTTCTTACACTTTCCTTCACGTGCTTTTCCTATCATGTCTGGCTACTTAACATGTAAGATCTCTGAGGCGGGTTGTTTTTGTACTTGTGTCTGCTGTAAAGCACCACTTTTGGCATTGTAACATAACCACTTCCATTTTCTTCCTGCCACCCCTGCTTGCTCCTCTGAATTCTTGTTCAGCAGAAGGAATTCAGGGTAACTCCTGCCATTATCTAGAAGAACAGTAATCCAATTTTTAATCCTTTTTCATTTCCTATGTTTTGTTTCACATTTGGTGGCTTAGCTTATCTGAGGATACCTCTTGACCTGAAGTCCATCAGAAATTACTTGCCAAAACATGTTCAGCTTGTTTTCATATAAGCATTGCCAAGATGTGGAAACTACGTTTATTTTAACTTGTGGGTGAGTCTGAGAAAGTATCAAGGTGGATTTTTTTGTTTGTGAGTCTGGAATCTTTTGAGGTGCTACTTCTGGTAATTGTCTACTCAGATATTGGTTATTCCACCTTCCTAATGGTTTTAATTTCAGATCTGGTAGGTAAAGCAGAAAGGTGGGGGGGGGGGGGGGGA
>JAAGAY010142469.1:0-11853 GCA_011801015.1 Ardeotis arabs
AAAAAAAAAAAAAAAAAAAAAAAAAAGCAAGCACGATTGAACAGAAAGTATTAAAACTCCTCAACAGAAGAGGTATACATTTATCCTATCATCACTACAAAAATTCAAGTATTTAATGGGCAAAAACTTACAATACAGTCTCCACAGCAATTTTGTTTAATTAAACTGTCTGTAATAATAAAAATGCATAATCACAGGAATCTACAGTTTTGTAGAACAAAACCAAAACAAAATACACATTACTTTGTTTGATGCAGCCTGCTGACGATATTCCACCAGTGCATCTGTAAGAGTCTGTGTAACTTTTAGGATAAATGAAGCATCATCTTCATTCAGTATCTCAAAAGTTTGCTAGGAAAAAAAAAAACCAAAACAACACAATATAAAAATTTTCCCCCTGAAAGATTAAAGTATCACTATGTATAAACAAAACCTGCAGGAACATCATTTTTTGTGTCTCTATCCTTCTGTCAGGCATGGCTGAAGTTACAAAGCAAATACAGTTTTTACTTTTAATCTCATAAATTGGGGTGGGGAGGTGGAATGGAAGAGGATCCTAACAGAAGGAAGCTGCAGCTACTCGGTACAATCCTTTGAAAAGGAACAACCTAAGAATATGCCTGGAAATACATACAGGAAAATGCTTTTCCTTAAGTATTTTTATCTCTTCCTAAGATACCTGCATACAAATGAATGTGTACAACTTCCCTGAGGCAATATAGTCATAACCTATTTCTCTAGGAAGTACCAAAAAACTAGAACACTACTGAATTTAAAAATATATGCTGCTTTGCCTGATACTAACCTTCTCCTTCCCAAAAAGCCTAAGGAAAAAGCAGTCTCAGAAACTCTGAAGCTCTAGCAGGGAAGCAAGTTCTAGTGCCAACAGCCCTCACAGAGAGTGATACCTGCATCATCATCCTCTTGTCTATGCTAATGAAGTTCTGCTGAAAACACTTCCAGTGGGCAATGTAACAGAACTGCAGATCTGTCCTAACAATTCAAAAGTCTTCTCAATTAGAAACAAACACCTTTAAACATTCCAGACAACTGAAAAAAGTAATAAAAAACTAGCATTAAGTTCACATGTGACAGCATAACAGGGATTATATTTTTAACACTACTCGTATTTATCTCTCGTGGTTTGCTCAAGTTATATTTAAAGAAGATTTTGTCAAAAACTTGGTAGAAGAATATTAAACTTGGGCAAGGATATCTCTGCTACCAGGCAATAAAAGAAATACAATTACTTTAATGATAAAACTGAGCATACTGATTTTCACAATTAAAAAAAGTATACAGTATGGACAATTATTGACCAACTGGAATTATACCATGATATGAACAGCAAGTCCAAAAAAAGATGCTTGTAAAATTACTTTCCACTACATAAGAAACCTTTTGAATCTAACAACAATAGAAACACACAATGCAGCTTTAAAAAAAAAATTACTGTAGATGCTAATATTAAACATTTTTCAACCTTTCTGAAACATAACGTTGTTCCAGTCACATCCCCAACGGTCTTTTTTTTGTTCTTGGAGGACAATCATACTGAGCAAGAGGGTGCCTCAAATCAAAGTCAACCTTTATTAGCAAGGTGCGATCTTTTCACCTAATAATTCCCTATTTAAAATGGCAAAAAATATTTTATAATAGTCAAAACTGCTTAAATTACTGTGCAGTAGCTGAATCACAGCAACTATCAGTAAAGACTTTCATACAGTTTGTCACTGATGCTTTTAATAAAATCACCATTTCTGTATGCAAGACCACAAGTGTTGTTAATACATCTAACAACTGGCAACTGCTAGTTTTCCACTCTTACTGATTGTATCTCTGCTATGAATGTGTATATAATACATATTTTCAACAACTGAACAGAACTCAAGTGTTCTGCAACTTTCTTTACAAAGGGAATAGGTAGATTTTTTTAGTTTATATTTTTGGGGTTTTTTTTGTTTGTTTAAGTACCAAACTTATATTTTATTTTTAAAAAATTCTTTCTTTCCTTTCTGCACATCTTACATTTTTCTTCATTCTGCTTCCTTCCATTATTGAATTATATCTTTCCAAATTCCTTATTTGAAAATGATAGACCAATTGTAAATGAAAGGAAAAAAATTTAAAGTATCATTTTACTTAAGCACGTGGCTCAGGAGCAGAGTTAAGCTATAGCTGAGAAAAATGCATTGATTTTCAATGCAAGTCATTCTTCTGACTGTCAGAGGAAACCAGTACTTTGGCAAAAACCCAGTATAGACATTTTAAAATGAATAGATATATTATAAATTCAGTTATATTAATTTTATTCTGAATCCTATCTTCTGAGAAAAAATGTTGTTAGATTAGTAGAATGCTGGCATTTTGGCTTCATGTTACTTGCTACATGTTAAGCTTAGTTATTCTGTGATTTTATTTTTTTGTTCAAAAATTACATTGTAAGGTAAGGGTTAACACTCACCAAATAACCCAACAGTTCTTCTTGACTAGTGAATTCTTCAGGATTTGCTGTAAATTCTGGCTGTTTAATATTAAAAAAAAAAAGTCCAGAGGTCTATTATGTGCAGTAATTATAAGTAAAATTAAACAGTAATTATTATTACGGTTGTCCTAGATTCTTCCTCTAATTGTATGTACTTGTATGAAACATGTACATGTGTTTTCATGACAAAGTAGGAAAAAAAACTTGTTCTTAATAGTTTTGCTTAGTAACTTGTAGCTAACTCATTATCAATATTATTAATTTGAATAAGCAAAAGCAAACACCATTGACAATAACATATTAATTATTCCCCCAACTATTTGTAAACTGGAGCAACCCATTAATGGAAATACATTCACCTCAACTTTCTTGTTTTCTTCCTGCAACGGTTTATTAGTCTCACACCTTAAGATAAATAAATAAACAAAACAGTATACAATTAGTTGATCTATCAAAAATGTGTAGCCAGTCAATAACTGATAGTCAGTTTAAATTCCTGACACACTACTACTACAGTAGTTCTGACATACTCTGCAAGGTCACGTATTATTTCCTTGCAGAAATCCCAGTGGTCCCAGATATCATCATAAAAACTCTTTATGAAGGTTTTTTGGTGTGATTAGCTAGTCCATAAGCTCTAAACCCCAGAATTCAGAAAAAAGTTGGTAGTAAAAGCTGTAAGCTTTTTGTATGCATTGCAGAAAGACAAGGCCCCTAGTTACAGTATGATTTTTATCAGCACTTCACAAACTTGTCTTTACAAGAATTCAGCTACAAAAAGAAGTATTTTACAATGTAGCCACAGAGATACTGGGCATACAAAGATCCATATGGCTAGGAGTTCCTTACATATATTTGTACTGTTCTGCAACTATTATAGATGCATTCCATCCCTTTGCAAGCCCAGGAACCAGGGCTGAATGTGGTTGGTTTTTTTTAAATTAACCAGCACCATGAGACTGCCAAGCCTAAGGTCTCCTCTTTCTTGAGGTCTTTCTTAGGCATCAAAATTGTAGTAAAAGCAGATTATACTATTTTTGATACTTGATACTTTATGTACTTTGATACTTTAATGAATTCAAAATAAAATAAAATCATTTACATCTTCAGATGGCTGTCCGTGCAGAACTTCACTACAAAGAAATCGGGAGTAACAGAAATTCTCAGACTGATATTGCAGAATCTTTAAATGGAAGCATTATTTGACTGCTTGCTGACAATGAGAATCTGATCTTATTCCTTTTAGGAAACAATATATTGAGTTAACATCACTCAGAAGTCTCGCAAAAATAAACAGGAAAGGAGCAAGCTGAAGTCCTAATTTAGTAATTAACTTCCAAATCAGTCTCTCACTGAAACACCTGGCTGCTCGTAGTTACCCAGGATCTATCTGAACAATTGGATTAAAAGAACAACATTAACTGATTTTCCAAAGGATGCTGTTCTTTAAATTTAAAGTATGGGTCTGCACAGTGAGAGTCAGCGTCAGGTAGAAATAGACAGCAGCATTTCCAGATGTGGATATCTTAGCTTTTATTAGTTCCCTATTTTTGATGTTTTCACAAACTAGTTCACCCTCCAGGTTAAGAACTGTTACAGTTATTTGAAAGCCAGAAAAATGAACACAAAGATTCATAAACCTGGACTTGAATTTGATTTCAATTAATCCTTTTCCTTAATGGTTGCCCCATACCAAGGCAAAAGTCCCACAAAAAGATATTTCAGGAAAAAGAAAATTTCTCCTTTTACTGGGTAACAGTAAACAAGCAAAAGGTGTTAGGCCTCTGTGTCTGGGAGAGATACTACTGATTTAAAGCTAAGAAACATTCCAAGAGAATGTCATTAGAGCAAAACCAAAGACCTAATTGTTGCAACAAAAGTCTTATGTTTGGGTTGATGCGTGTCTATCCCTTATGGAATGTTTTCCTGAGGTTCCTGGTGTTGCACAAAGATGGTTGATGTTGGAGATATCCCCCTCACACAAAGGCTGATAGTTCAAACTGAACTCACAATAGTGTTATTAATAAAGATGTTTACAAACAGCAAGCACAGTTTCACCATTTTAGAACCACACACAGTACTTCTTATTGTTCCTCCATGAAATCTTTTTTAAAGATGAACTCCAATTGTTACAGCTGTTTACTGATTATCTTTTCCTTCTAAAATCAGTTCATATACCACCCTAATTATCTGACATGAACCCATAGCAGAGGATTTTTAAACCAGAAGGGAACATTCTTTTTGAACTTGTAATACACAAGGATTGTGCCTTAAGGATAACACAGGTAAACATAAAAACTAGTTGCATCTAGAGCAAAATCTGAGGCCACTTTACACAGACCAGGTTTTCTGTTGATGAGAGAAGTTTACAGGTGAGCACAATTTCAGAACACAAGCATTTTACCATTATAGCATGCCTTTCTTCCTCACACACCCTCTGCAAATCCAATGTAGACATTTATCATCTACATTTTCCTTTGAGCAAATTTAAAGGGTTCTGGGGGTGGTGGATTTTGTTTGTTTGTTTTACTTTTCTGAGTTGTTGCCTTTGCTGCCTTCTTCAGTCTTGTTGCCTTTGCTGCTTTCAATAGCCTTACTAGGTTCAACCTTCTCATCTGGTTTTGCTTGTTCTTTCTGACTTTTTTCCTGCTCCTCTTGAACAGTCTTTTCATCTAAAACAATAAAACCAGTATATTTAGTAATGATTTTCCAATATTTTTATTTAAAAGTATTCTTTGGTTAGATTTCTTTTTTAAAGAGAACATCAATAAAATCTGAAGGTGTAAGAAAGATACCTTGTGAAGAAATAAAATAAAAACAACCTAAATCAAAGATTTGATTCAGCCATGAAGCACAAGTTTGTATTTCTGATCAGAAATATCCTGAATGAGAATAATTATAATGCATTTAGACAGAACCCTAATCTCACCTTTGACATTGTCTACAACCAAGCAGCAACTTCTGATGTTTCTTCAGTTACATGGTGTTCACTGATTTTTATATTTAATTCTGGTTTTGTTTTCAAGAAAATAAGTGTTAGTCAAATATTTTAGAGAAAAAAAAAAAAAAAAAAAAAAAAAAAAATCGATCCAGTCTATTTCTTTTTTATTCTTCTTGTGCTCTAAACAAACAGTCTGGTATGCAGCTGTTCCTATTTTTTTTTTTTCCTGACACAAAGAACAGTTTATATGCCCAAAAAAAGTCTCTGCCCCTTCCTCCAAAAATACACGTAGTAAAAATTCCAAATGATGAATCTTGTCTTGTTTCTGTTATAAAGTGTCCCGTGACACTGGGATGGTTTTCTTCGCAAACACTGGGATTATTCTTTCCTCTGACACAGATCCTAAACCCATCCACACACTGTGCAAATTCACCTTCTCTAGCAGAATATAACTATAGAAGCTATAAACAGGCACATATAGAATCAGTAATTCAAACATTGGTGAAAGTTAAAAAAAAATAAATTAAAAAATAATTTTTCTCTCACCTTGAATAGGCTCTGGCATTTTTCTATCCTTATTTTTACAATCTGTGTTTTCTTCATTACTAGCTGACATATCCACATGCTGAACTTTAGCTTTTGAAGGGCTGCCATATGCATTAGGATCTAAACAAACATGCTTGAAATGTAGCACAACCGACATTATATTGATAGTGGAGAGTTCTAAAACTGGACTTTAATTTCAGCTAGCTCTGTTTCAGTGCACTGTTACAAACGCCAAGAATAATTTTATAAGCACTCTGTGACAGTGTATTAAATATGAACTACAAATTAAAAGTTTTAAATATTTCATACCCTGGTTATAATTACATACATAAATTTCTTAAGATGTAAATATTATAAATATAGTAGAATGCCACATAGCATGGATATCTTTCCTCTTCAGAGTATGACACTGCTAATCTAGACCAGTATAGAAATAATCTTCTCATTACTTCTACTGATCTATTTTAAGACACTATTTACATACTAATATACATTAAAATTAAGTACATTAGTTTTAATTAAAATCTTTATTTTTCATGCAGCTCTGAGAAATGAGGGTTTCATAGCAATTTTCAGCTATTTCCTGAAGTGGCATGCAATTGTACTGTCTGTCCAGCTGGATGACACGGTGACACGGTACTACAATAAGTTTTGAAAGATTAAACTGAGTGGAGAAGTCTCTCAGATACCACATTCCTACAATTTTGCGCGTATCAATGGCTAGTAAACCAGAAAGTTTTCTGCCACAGATAAGAGCTATAGCTGTGCTTTAAGCATTCTGTCTGCTTTCTGGACTGCAAATTAAATACATATATGGAGCTCCAACCTGCTCCTTTTGCCCAGTTCACCAGCATGCTCATGAGTTGTTGGCACTGCAGAGACCACAGCAGTTATTAGATAAAAAGAGATCATAGGTAAGTGATCCTGGGAAGCAAGGGGGACTGGGACGGAAAGAGGGAGAGAGAACAAAGCCATATGAAGCAGGTCTCTCTAGCTCTGTTGCCCATGGAAGAACTTGTTCATCCATCAAATTTGCAATACAAACCATACAAAATGCAGCTTAGAACATAAGCACATGCTACAGTTACTGACCAAATCTTTCAATTTTCCCTTAAATCAGGCTGATTCACATCAAAGGGAGTTTACTCAAATTAGAAATGTACAATTTACATTCCACTGAGTACACTTACATTCTTGCCATCTCTTCCTCATTATCGGAGCATCTGTAACAACCTAAAAACAAAATCCATTTATGTTAGTTATTTTGTAGATAAAATGAAATCAAATAGCTGGTTTCAGAAAATACAGTAGTATAATTAAGCCAGGTTATGCACACTCTATTTAAAAGTTCCTTAAATCAAGGACGGATTTGCTATGGATGTAGTGAAACTTCCTAGAAAAACAAAACAGGCTACAAAATATAGATGGAATTAATTATTTCTATATCCATGAACATAAATATACAGTCTTGAGTCAAGAAGAAATTTGAATTTTAAGTAGGTCAAAAGGAAAAGTTGCTGCCAGTAATCAATTTTGTTTTTCTTTTTAAGCAGAGGTTAAAAATGAAGGATATGCAGATAGACTGAATTTGATCATCTGAAATCTCTCCCTTCTGGAGCATTCATTCTAGAAGAAAGACTTGATCTTCCAATATTCCCATACTTTTTTTTTTTATCAAAAAAGAGTAGGATCAATACAGGCTCTCATCCTTCAGCCTAGCTGTGATAGTATTGCACAAGAAACATGGGTCTTTTCAGAGAAGCAGGACACAGCAAGCTTAAACACAGTAACACTGTGAACTCCACTTTGAAATGAGGCATAGCATATGCACATTACAAGTAGATCTTGACAAGAAACACCGCTTAACAAGCAGGATGTTGACAGACATTGAAATTGGTGGAGAAAACAAGTTTCATGTATGCCATAGAAAGCACTAAGCACCGGAGTACACTTGTCATGAACCAGAGTGGTAAGGTATACCTCAAGAAGAAACTCTGCCAGTATCCTGCCCAGGTAAAGGTGGTAAACATTTCTAAATACTATTGTGGTGTAAACATCAACAGAAAACAATATGAAGGTATCTTCATAAGAATATGCTTCTAAGGGGGCAGCTCCCCAAGAATTTAAGCTTATGGTGTTCCTGTGATCCCATGGCCTTGCTGAGAACCTCATATTCACCCACAAATTCCCACACGTCCATCTGTACTACCAGAATTTTTACCTGGCTCCTCCAAGAGTTGCCACTAGGTGCTAACAAAGCAGAAACTAATTCTGAAAAGTCATAGAGGTTGTTTTGTAGCAACAACAAAACAAGTTATTTTACACACACACACAAAGAGCTGTGAAGTGATTAAATATTAATATAGATATTTTGTGTTATTTGTGCACTTGAGTCATATTTCTCTAGACTTAGGTAGCATGAGTATTATTCCAAACAAGATAAATGCTTATGACGGGAGTGACCAATGGGAAATTGTGTTCAGAATAAATCCGGAAGAATAATTAAGACAACAAAAAGCACTTGTAATAAAGCTTCAAAAAGCAAGATTTTCCTACCAACCAAAGCAGATCTGCCCACCATAACAGAAATTACTTTCTTTGTTTCTTTAAAAAAATATAAAACTTCTGGAATTCTTAAAGAAATGTACCTTTATTTGTTTTCTTCCTTCCTTCTTCTCAATTGTTAATGCAACTTGCCTAACTTTTCTGTTCAGTTCGGAGCCTTTACCTTTAACTTCATCAGATTCTGCTATCTCAGGATAATGTTGTTTCTAGAAAATAAGGAAACGCAAATCCTGAAGTCACACTTTATCCTACACAACTCTTTCCAGATCTAGCACAGCTAATAATCATGGGAGATGAATCAACCTTTACATATACATAGCAGAACTTATTAAAATGATTATGTATAGAATCACAGAATGATTTAAGGGCCTGAAGCCAAATTTGCTAAAAATAGGGTTGACAGCGGATGCTGAACGGGTTGCACAGGGCTTTGTCCACTTGGGTCTTAAAAACCTCTGAATATAGAGATTCCCCCAACTCTCTGGAAAACCTGCTCCAATGCTTGACTGCCCTTATGTCAAGTTTGAATTTATGTTCCAGCCAAGCATTTCCATAAAGGGCCTGATTCTGTCTTCTTAATAACCTCCCCTGAGGTACTGGAGAGCTACTGTTAGATCCCCCTGAGACTTTTTGTTCTCCAGCTTGAAGAAGCCCAGTTACCTTAGCCTCTCCTCACAGCGCAAGTGCTTCAGTCCCCTGTCCATCTTGGCAGCTCTCCACTGGATTTGCTCAATTTCATCAATAGCTTTCTTCTCTTCAGTAGCACAAAACTGGACACAATATTCTAGATATGGCCTAACAAGCATCAAGAATAAGGGAATAATCACTTCCTTTGATTTACTGGCTACACCCTTGTTAGCATAGCTCAGCTTTTTTAGCCCTCATTGATGTCAAGGTACACTACTAATCTTCAGCTTGTTATCCACCAGGACCCCCAGCTCCTTTCCAGCAGAGCAAATTCCAGCCTTTTAGTCTCCTGCCTTTCCCACTGCCTGGGGTTAATCCACCCCAGGTGCATGACTTAAAAATTATCTTTGTGGAATTATTATATTTTATAGTATTTAAGAATATAGCAGAGATGCAGACAACAAGCATAAGATTCAGAATCGCATGAAACAGTTCAAAGTAAACAAGAAATACAAGAGCTGAAAACATCAAAACTCAGCATATACATCTGAATTAATAACCAGAAACAACATGATGCTTACGAAGGACATCTCTGTAGATCCATTGCAGTATGCATGATAACAACATTAGCTCTAAAACTGCCTCAAAATGCTTTATGCTCAACTTTCTACGACTTTAAGATACATGGGTTATAGCACCAACTTTGAGCAGATATTTTATGTAAAGTATAAAAATACTTTCCAGAATATTGCATTCTCAGTTTTCTTAAAGCTCATCCTAAACAAATATATTCAAGTCAACAGCCAAAGACTAGACAACCTCATTTCTCTAAACATACTGAAAAAAATAATGTATTTAAGGTTCATGTCGGCCCAAAGTTTAAGAGCTTTGTAAATTTACATAAAACAGGCACAGAGCTTACATAGCTTGTCCAACCATGCAACTTGGGATTAAACTTTTTTTTCATTATTCCAAGTTAAAGCCTCTATTCAATATATATTATGTTCATGTATAATTACATCCCTTTAAATCTAAAGTATCTGAAAGATGGAACAATTTCTTCATTGATTCAGTTCTTTAAGATAAGACAAAATTTAGTCAAAACCTACTTCTAATCAATTTTAGCTGTAGATTTCATGGCCTTACAGGTCAACCAAAACAGAATAAACTAAAAACTCTATGTTAGCAGTGGACAGGCATAGATAGACCTTATTGATGAGAAGAATTTTAAATCCATTTATCACAGGTTGCACAGTTGCAATACAAAAGCTTATGTAACACTTTTTTAAAATCATAATATAACTAGCAAATTCTCTACTTAAATTACTACGTTAAAAAAAAAACCAGACGAACCAAACTCAAAACACTTTACTCTAAAAACTTACCAAGTATGCCAGTCTATGCTTGGAACCACAAACGTGCATGAACATGTTACTCAGTCCTGTTTTACAGTGGCACAGCTGACATTCATAGAGAAAAGGGAAATTGTCTTTTGATCGGTATTCAACTATATAATTAAGTCCTGTATTAATTAATTTAAAAAAAAAAAGTTAGGAAATTTGATGTTTGCTGAAACAAGTAATCAGTGCTAGTTACAAAAGAAACATTAAAGGAAATAGTTACTACTGCATGCCAAACATATAAATCAAGATTTTTAGAACCATCAGTCTTTTGTGTGTCTAGAGTTCCTCAATATCAAAGGTACAAAATTGATTTTTTTTTAACGTCTTATGTTTACCACCTAAGACTTGACATTTTTAAAAAAATAATCTAAAAACATAATAGCAACAATTCTTTTGTAACTATTTAGAAGGGAATGTATTTTAATATATGCCCCTCTAGTTTTTTTTCCTGTCCACTCCATTATCCCTTCCCTCCACAGGATGGGCAGTTAAATGGCAAAGAATAGTAATGATTGTTTAAGTCCAAGTTCATGTCTATCATATCACCTTTGAATGTTTCTAGAGAATATTCTAAACATGTGGTATCTAGCCTAATCAAAACTATTCCAGGCCAAATTCAATGATTTTGTCACTAATATCAGTCACTTTCATATCATACTAATGCGTACTCAATGCAAACATAGTAGGATTTTATTACACATTACCTAATTTTTAAAAGTTAATCAATACTCTTTAAAGGTAAACATCATACAAGGCAACAATTACAGTATTAAAAGCCCTCACCAAGTGCAGGTTCTGAATCTTTACATGTGTTAAGCTGTTCTTCCAAGGTCTGTCCATGAAACCTCTCTGGCTCAGTTTGCACTGCAAGATAAAATCAATTTTATATAATCCCACATCTCTCAATCAGTCTTCATGGTCTCAAGTCACATCACAAAAACCCACCAAAATGAAATTAACTCCTGAGTTTAACCTTTGGCCTAGAAAAAATATGCTGAGAATTTCACCTACAAGTGAATCCCTGGTTATACGTGGCCCCATATCAGAAATTAAGTCAGTTCTTGAGAAACATTATCCACCCCAATCCTATTTTCACTCTTTTTATAGAATTTTGTTTGCAAATATTGTTTTAAGTATTATTACAAAATATTATTGCAGATGGAAAATAAAATGAACAGAAATGAATTCCCAATGACCTGCTAAGGTCTAGACATCAATTGTAGCATTGTACCTCAAAACATTTTGTTTCTTCCACTTTTTTTTTTTTTTTTTTTTCATTAAACATT
>JAAGAY010142469.1:11873-42934 GCA_011801015.1 Ardeotis arabs
TAGATTTTTTTTCGTTTTTTTTTTTTTTTTTTTTTTTTGCATTAAACATTCTTACCATAATCAGGAAGTTTTCCAGGTGTTTTCACTTGCTCCTCTGAGCCACTTGCTGTTTTAACTAAATAAAAAACAAACCAGAAATGGAAATAAAACTAAGTACATGAATGAATTTGGTGCGAAAACAGATTTTTTTTTTTTTTAAGAAAACTCTTTGATCTTTTGTTGATATGAGAAAAAATAAGCTATATTTAGTTTTTAATATGCTATGAGATTTTTTTTGACAAAAAGCATTTACACCAAACAATAACAAAGTTATTTAATGTCAGGCAATTCAACAAAGCAGGCAGAGAGGAAGACCAATCAAGCCACTAGTTCGCATACAAAATGGGTTCAAACACACATTATAAAATTGTAAGTAATTATGGCTGTAGTTTAGTTTATATAGGAGACAACTTGCAAAAAGGGAAAAGCCTGACTGATACACTACAGTGCAAATATATTTCATTCTATAGTGAACAACGCTTTGTTTCATAGATTTCAGGGCTACTTCAATCCAATACATCACAGAAATTCAGTTTAAATCCACTGAACTTCAGGTGCTTAAACTGCCAGCCCCCATGCGATCTTCCAAGGCACTTGACTCAGCCCCTGACCCCACTGTCTTTTTCAAAAGATCTGCAGTTATCCGCTTTCCAGTCAAATATTTTTTCTATCCACATATGGCATGCAATACAGCTGGGGCTGCAGAACCTTAAGAAAGCTAAGACAGAGACAACCAGCTAACATTATCTGTCATTAAGAAACCTGGAGAGAGACAGACATCCATATGGGATGAGATTCTGTGTGTTTGGGAGTAGAATGCCAAGCAAGCAAAGGAAGTAATTTGCTATTCCTTGAGTAGGGGCCTAACGTAGTCACTGTAAGAAAACAACAAGGACAGGATTTCAGAAATTCAGAAAGCTCAGCATTTTGCTACATGGAAATAAAGAAATACACGACTAGCAGTGTCTGAAACACCACCAGCTAAGGGCAAATTTGAATGTTTTAGTCTCTTAAATGCTTCTCAACCCTATTACTCTCCTGTTGAAAGTATTCTGTTACTAAAACATCAGATATTGCTAAGAAGTTGAGCGTAAGGCTTATGATAAACCCTATATAGAAGGTGGGAGTCAGAAGGCTTCAACCTATACTACTGCATTAGAAAGAGTCATATAAGCTTTGATTACAGAGATAATCTTAATGAAAACTCTTCTTGAGTATTTAAGTTACAAACTATGTTATGTTGACAACTGATGAAGCTGCCAGCTCATTCCTGCCAATTAGATATTGCTCAATACCAGCTGCATCACCACCAACCTTCTGAAATGATCTTCATGAAAAGATCAGAAGAGTAAAATAAAAGAAATAAAGTGTTATGAAGATAAACCAACAAAGACTGCAATAAACACGAATCATATTCTGGTCACTAGAACTCATCAAGTTTTTTTAGAGGCCAACCAATACTTTAAAAAAATAATTAAAAAAAATTTAAAAAGAAGAAATTAAAAGACATGATGAATGTCTGCCAATTCACCTCTAAACATTTCAGGGCATCCAATAATTTCAGGGCATCCATTTCAGCAGCATCCAGCTACTAAATATTTAATCATTTAAATTTCCTTTACAGTCCATACAAGATTCCAAGATTGGGCAGGTGCAATGACTATGTATAACCTCAGCCACAACTTTCAAGCTAAATTCTAGGAGCAGTGCACTGTAGAAACCTGTAAATACATTTTGGTGCATCATGAAATGGAAGTAGAAAAACAATTATGAACATAGTTAGACCTTAATTCCTTCTGGAACTAGACCAGTTCATAAAGACCTGGGTAAGGTTTAATGACATATGAAACTTATTAGAAATACTTTGCTTCAGCTAATTAAGATATTTTTAATAAGCTCCTTTAAAAAAACAAATATAAAACATACACAGAAAAAAGTATTTATACATGCTTTAAGAAGCATAGTTTTTTTAAATGTTTTTTAAATCTTGAAGGTCTCCAAGGTCTTAAATTCTGTAAGGTTTCTCAAAACTTTAATGTAGGTGATTTGTAGTATTGTAGACAGTGCTTTTTAATAAACTTGGCACACCACTTGCTCATATTATTGATTGATTTCTGTAGGATTAGACAATTATGTCATTAAAGAATACAAGACAGGTCTTAAAGCACAAGTATCGAGACAGTCTTTTTCTTGTTTGTTTCATAAACAGTTACATTGGAATGGGGAGAAAGGTGCATGGCTAGAACAGAGTAGGAAGTAAAAAATCTTGCACTTACCGATGCCGTGAGCTTTCAATGCTTCTTCAACCTAAGTCACCCAGTCATCAACCAACAAGAAAGACAGACAGACACTTATGATTCAAAAAATAACAATGCAAACATTTTATTATTTAGAAAATAAGTTAGATTAACAACACCACCACAGATTATCTCAGGTGAATAGATAATTACATGAAACTTGAAAGACATACACCTTTTTTCCGAGATTGTCTACAATTTAAATAATTCCATTCTCCATTTATTAACAGCCATGTATTCTCATGTATTGTCTTTACTAATCCAGAATACGAGACAGAAAGTTGTAACAACACTTTCTAGTAGGACTAATGTACAAAACTAAGTCCTACTTTATTGCAGTAAACAAAATAGTACAGCAACAACACTAGCTAAATATCTGCAACTGCACTTTTTACTATAACATTAAAAATCAGATTTCAAACCCATATTCTATTGCTAAATAAATCTGTAAAATCTGATTAAAAGTCCATTCAAAAACTGATCTTACCGTCTTGTGTTTGAATCCAAGGAAGTGAGTCTGCAAGTTTAATGCAGAAGCACACCAGATTTTGCAAATCTAGGTTAAAGAGAAGAAATTTCTAGCATTGCACACAAACCAACAGAAAAAATACCACTGATATAAAAAAAAAAAACAAATCTGCTATTGAAATGTCAGTATAGGTAAGTTCTACAAAAGTACTATTCCTCCAAAGACAAACTAAAGCAGCTTCTAGAACTTTTCTTTACAAGGCTCCAAGGTCACTCAAATACAGTGTAATGAAAAGGAACTGCCACATCCCATAAAAAAACTCAGATGTCTCCAGAACCCTGCAGCTATCTCATGGCATATTTTTATGTGGCTAATAAAGACAGATCCAAGATCTTCCTCACAAACTATTAACCAAGCCTGAACCAGAGGCAAAGCATAATTGTAACGAGCCAGTACACCTGCCTAAGTTGAGCCAGTTGTCCTCAGCACTGCATCCAGACTGACACACTTACTTCTCATCAGTTTGGGGCCTGCCTCACTCATGTGCACATGAAGTTTGCCAATCACAGCTGATTTATGCCTGGCTTGGTTCAGAACAGGAGCAGATTAGGTTTAAATTCGTGCAAACAAACAAAGGCAGTCCAAATATTCGATCCTCCTCTAAAAAAACCAAGATGCTTAAAAACAACAGCAGTAAACCTAAGAACCAGATAAATTAGGATTTTTTTTTTTTTTCCTAAACAGGAGCTGCAGTTTAATCTTTAAAATAATGTCTTTATTTAGAAACATAATATTATTAAAATTATTCACTTTAATAAGTTGGCTCCTGACACATATCCAAGTCAAACATGACACAGACAGCAAAATAAGTTCAACTCCAGTGCTACTTACCAATTTTGCTCAAGAGAAAAAAGAAGTTCACACTTGGTTTAGTCCTACTTCATTCTACCAAAGTCATTTTGTATTAGTTATAATTGTTCAGTAAGGAATACTTACATTGCAGTAGAAGGGGTTTACTTGCTTCTTTATCTCAGCTTCAGGGTCCATATTTGATCTTTAGAGGATAAGGAAACTCTAGGCAAATTGCAAAAAGATTGCAAACTATTATTTTAGCTTCACAAAACCATTCATATTCTTGTTGCACCTATTTAAGGGTCATGCATGTGATTCTATGATTCTAATTTTAATTTCTGCCTCACCTTCAGTTACATTCAGCCTTTAAATCTCCAGGCTAACGATCTTATTTTTACCTTAAGAACAAACGTACAGCGTGGAAAGACAGAACTCTTCTCCAAGTTTCCCTCAGGAAACACAAAGCCGCCAGACGATTACGCACACCCCGAAACAAAACTAACCCAAAGTATTTCAAGCTTCCCCCTTCTTTCCTGGGATTGAAATAAACGCGTGGGCTGGGACAGATGACCCACAGCGGCAACAGCCAGGCGTGCAGCGCCCGAAGTACGCGCTTGTAACAAGAACACGACGGGGTTTTGTCCCACTCCGGACCGCGGAGGGGGAAACGACAAACCCCACGCGAACAGAGCCGCCGAGAAAGCGAGCCGGCCCCCGGGGCCGCCCGCCCAGCCCACCTCGCACGACGCGGGAAAGCGGCCTTGCTGACCCTTCCAGCTCTGCCGGGGAGGAACGGACACCTGCTCCCTCAAGGAACCGGTGGAGGCCGCCGCTGCACCCGACTCACCGCAACCCAGCAACGGGCAGCACCCGGAGAGGCCGAGGGAGGCGGCAGCCACCGGTTCCTCCCCACCGACCCGCTCCTCAGGCAACCGCGGCGGGGAGGGGACTGAGGGAGGGCCAACGCGCGCGCCTCGCCGTTAGGCTCCCAACCGCCGGCGAAACCCGGGGCGCACCGGGCGGGTAGGCAGGCAGGAACTGCGTCACGCAAGGCGCGGAAGGGGCGCCGGGAGCCCGGCCGGTCCGAGGGACGGTACGGGTAGAGAGGACCGAGAGCTCCGCGCCGGCGGGAGGGGACGGGGCGCGGCGAGGCAAAGGGAACGGCGCCGCAGCCCTAAGCCTCCTTGCCCTGCCGCCGCTGGGGGCGCTGGCGCACACTCGCGTCGCTCCGCCGGGCGCTGTCGGAGGTAAAGCCCGAGCTGGCGCCTGGTGCCGCTGCACCGGGACGGGCGGGTGAGGCCGGGGACACCCCGACCCCCCCACCGGGGGCGCGGGAAGGGAACGCGGAGTGCCGCGGTAGCGACGTGCGGACCGGGAGCTCCGCCCGCGGGTCCGCGTCAGGTGCAGACAGGGTTGCCCATCCTCTTCCCGGCGGCCGTTGGGTGTTTGCTCCCCAGAACACACAACCACACACTCCCACCTCCCTCCCCCCGGCAGCGCCGCCACACCTGAAGGCTCAGGGTGCCCCTCGGGACGGTTCCTCCCCACGGCAACGGCGGGCCCCGCCGCCCGGCCCTCCCGTGGGAGAGGCCGGTACCACCACCACCACCGCCGCCGCCGCTGCCTTTCCTCTGGAGAGGCGGAAATCCAGCGCGGGGTTTGCGGGGAGCTGAAGGAGTGCCGGCGACCTGCCGGCGAGGAGGTGAGGGAGGGAGGGAGAAAGGCCCGGCCGCCCGGCGCAGGGGGGAGGAGGAGAGGGGAGGGGAGTCGGCGGCGCTTTGTTACGAGAAGGGAGAAACCAGGGTGGGGTTATCCCCGCCGACGCGGCACAGCGCGGTCTCCGCGGGGGCTGGGTGACAGCGTGACCGCCCGCCCGCCGTAGATGTCCCTGGATCCGCGCCTCCGCCGCAGCCTGCGCGCCCGCCCTGGGTGGAGCGGTCTTCTTTGTCGAGCCGGGACCTGCTGTCCTTTCTCGTTCGAGCAGAAGAAGAGCTAGCGAGGAAATAAAAACAAGCTCGAGTTTATGTTTGAGAAGTTCGGGTGCGAGAGAGTCTGGTAGGATTCGCGTTTCTGCCTATTTTTGATTAATTTCAGGCAATCGTTCGAAATAACAACCTGCGTCCATTACCTTTCTTTGCACAAACTGCTTTGGATGTCCTCCATATGTAGCGGGATGACCCGCCTAAAAGATATCTGTCTGTGTGCTTATATAATGAAATATATATTTAAAAAAAAAAAATACGTTTGCATGTATGCGTATATTAAATTTGCCAGGAGAAATTTAGACAAACTACTGTGAATTTTTACTGGTAGATTATTTTGTTTATTTGCTGGATGAACCATGATAACTATTAATTTGTATTAAAACGGGGGCGTGGGGGGAAGCACCCAAAGAGATTTAAAAAAAAATTATATGTAACACAATTTCCATGTAGATCTCATTCATATTTGTAATATGCACCTAATTACCTAGTGATTCCAAGTCTCAAGGTAGACAGGGTCAGGCCTGGAACGCTCTGGTAGAAGCTCTGTGAGGAAAACCTAACATTTGAGGAAGGGCACTGTTTACTACTGGTATTGTCATTCAAATGAAACATAAACCTGTTGTTGTGACTAGTTTGGGTCATTGCCTTTCCCTGCCTTTCTTTCACCCTCAAACACTGGATGAAAAAGACAGAACTATTATTTATTTCCAATGCTGTTAATTGCTGACTATGTTTAAAACTTCATCTGCAATTTAAGTTGGACAAATAAATTTTCTTTTTTTCAGTCCTTAACTATTTCTGGTAGTCATCCTGTTGGCATTAGTAAAGGAGTTCCATTTTCACACTGTAAGTGACCACAGTTTGCTAGGAAGCTATTTTCTTTGAGTTTCATTTGGGTTACACTATAACTTTCTATTTGCATTTTCTTATGCCTAAAAAAATGTTTTAGAGGCTGAAAATGCTCACATGTGCCAACCTGGAGTGATTTTTTTATTTTATTTTTTTTTTACTGGACTTCTTTGCAACTGGTTCCAGATTGGGTGTATGTTTAGGAATGTGCAAGCGAAATAACACGTATATACCTATTTATGAAGATATGTGGACTTCTTCACTTGTGTAATTTTTTTTCAAGATATTCTTCCAGCAGATCACAGCACATTCAGTGTAGTCTTTAAAAGAATGCCACACAAAATTTCAAAGTAAAAATGAGAAGCTGAGAGCTATTTTTGTTATTTTAAAATGATAAAAGTTTGTGTAAGAGCACAAGTACTTAGGACACTGATTTGTTTTAAGGCAAGTTGTGAATTGGGCCGTGCTAGGAGAAGATATTTAGGATAAAGTACTTCCTTACTGCACAATTCTTAAAGCCTGGGCACCTTGTAAGAGTGTAAGAGTAAGAAGCCTTCCATTCTTTGTTTCCTAGAATTTACTGTGCAACTGTCCTCATGTGCCTACATATTCCCAAATCAATCCTGTTTACTGTATGAGCTATATACAGTAAACTGCTTCCATTTCAGCACAGATTCCTGCATGCTAAATTGTATCCTGGACATATGTCCTGTGAGGATCTTTTAGCCTCAAAATGGAAGTTGTTTGGGCTTGTGACAGTCCTTCCTCACATTCCACAGAGGAGACAGTGGGCTGCCAGAAAGTGACTGATACACATAAAGAAAAAGAGGTGCATACAACTATATAGTGGTGTTTTGCTGCAACTTCTCAGTATTCTAAGTTCTGTCACATCTCAGAGTGCTTTCTGAGCACTTAATTGTAAAGAGGCTTTCAGATATTGAAGCAAGCAGGCTAAGCATTTAAAAGCTTGAAAAGAATCTTCAAGAACTATTTTCTTCTGTGTAGTAAGTGCATTAAACCGCTTTCACCAGTTCTTGAGTTCTTTTATGCATCCTAGATCATAATCCCAGCTTTTTCATCGAAAGAACACAAATGCAGTGTGCATGTATAGCAAAAAAATAGTTAGGAATGTGTATGGGAGAAGGGAAGACCAATATATTGTATTTTTCTCGGACCTGTGTTTTTGTTCTTAAATGTACAGTACTTGAGCTTATGACTGGCGATCTCAGATGCTACCACAGTAAAAATAATAGCAATAAGTGATAGTGTGGTATGAAGGTGATACTTAAGGGTTTGCTGTGTCTCCATCCATGGAAGATGAGCTTTTATCCTAGTACATAGGTTGCTAATATATATGAAGTCATATTTGGAAATGTTTTAATTATTTACTGATATCAGTTGATCTCTGCCAGTCTGTGTAGCTAAATATACAGCATCTGGAATCCTGAAGTCCCGGTATCATTGCTTAACCTTTTGAACTTAGTCTCCAAAATTCTTGAAAATCCATTGTTTTTCTAATTAAAGGGAATTTCTACACACAAATGTGTCATGGTTTCTGGTCTGAGGTTCTCACACCTTTTCAAAGCTAGAAATAAGATTTATGTGCATCCGTGGAAGGCAGAATCAGCCATTTGTGATCACATGGAGTCTCTGATCCTGGTTTTTCAGAGTCATAAGCTATTGAACCTTATGACTTGCTGGTGGGACTGTTTTTCATCCTGTTCCTAGGTGAAACCGAGGCTAAGACAGGTTGAAGCATCAAAATTTAGTCTCAAGAATTTAATTTCAGCAGCTGTCTGAAGCAGCTCAGTGGTTTGGAATGGTACAATAAGTACGTAAGTACAATAGATTAGTAGATAGAATCTGTTTCATTTTAGGTCTCCTGTTTTACATGTTTTGAGAGCTCTTTCATGGAGCAAAGTTGCTAGTTTTCAGTATCTCTTTGTTGGGATGTCAATTTCCTGACTTTTTGCTTATCTTTTTGTTTTATTTTTTTTGTTTAAGGAACTTCTGAAGCAGATGTTCTGTTCTGTCTATTAGACCTAGAAATTATAATGATTGGTATGTGATACTTTCAGGTTTGTTTACATACACTTAGTTTGTTCTGTGGGATTATAGGTGTTTAAGAATTCCTGTCACCAACAGGTGAAGTGACTATGTTTTCACAGATAGTAATAAATAACTTGGTACATTGTGCTGAAGGAAATGCTGGATCAGGGCACTGTCTTCCTTCTTCCACCTTTTTCTTTCTTGCAAAGTAAACAAGCTGTTATGTGAGCAGCAGAACTAATAAGGTCTGGTTTCCTATGGATCTTTCCCTTTGTGCCTAGTTCCTAGACTGTTAGGAATATGAACCAATTATCTTACTGTATATGTTCCATCTCTGAGATTTATGATTAAAACAGAAGAAATGTGAGCTAAGACAACATTGCTTACCATTTTTCTACTTAATTATCCAGAAGTTTCTGCCCAAAATGTAAAAGTACTTGGGGTTACACAGTTGTAGTGGGCAGGAATGGGGAAAAGAGTGTGGAAAGATAAAAGAAAAAAGTACGTTTTGCAGCACAGTCATGTGTTAATAATTCAAGGAAACAGTGCTTTATTCATTTTCTTATGGATAAGAATTCCCTGGTATGAGCTACCCTTTTCCTATTAACTGCGTAAGTCCTAAGCTTGAGAAGAGAGGCACTCATTGACACGGTGTAAGTATATAGCAGGGGCCGTACTGTGTGAGGCCAAGACACATTTTAGCCTGGTTGTTTGCTCCTGAGAGTGGCCATCAATGCAAGTGTAAGGAAGAGTGCCACACACGCAGAGTCAGCAATGAAGGGGGAAGGACCTGTACCTTCAGAGCCGTTAGCTTCCGTAGTTAAGTCGTGTCTTCTTGCAACCCTTGCTTCTAATACTGGTCAGGATCCTGCTGCCTATTGTGTGTCAGCCAAGGAGAGCTGAGCATGGGGGAGAACCAAACTGACAGAAGTCTTTAAAAAGAGAATTTCTTACTATCATTTCTCATACAACTTTCAAATATTGTAGAAAGAGGGGAGAAATTAGTTATATGCCATCAGCAAGGGCAGAAGAGGGCCATTTGTATACTGAAGGAAACCTAAACCTGCTGGAGGTGGCTTTAGACTTAAATCTGAAGCCATCAAGGGCTGGGTTTCAGAACTTGTGCCATAGTTCAGGGCTTTGAAAACTCTCTGGGTGGAAGGAAGTGCAATGAATAGGAAAACAAGTTATTGAAAACAAGTTACTAAGTAAATTGAATACTGAGTATTTTGTATCAAAATAAATTGTAACAAAGACAAGAAGCTTCTCCCTTATTATGTGTATATACTTGTGTAACTGTGTAGCCACTAAAGTGGCATATAATTATACTACATCTTACCTGAATGTTTCATTATGTGCTCTGGAACTATTCACAAACTATTTTAGAAAATTAAGTGTTTTAGAATCAGAAGCTATACTTTGGAGTTATTTCTTGAAACAGTTTCCTGATACTGTAACCAGTTCTAATTTATGTTTGTTTTTTTGCTTTCAACATTGTTTTCATAGGATATTTGGCTTCTTGGAGAAACAGTAGAAAATGCAAAACGAAATCATAAAGCCTGCTAAATACTTCTCAGAAGTGGAGAAGAGTGTGCTGCTTGCATTAGTTGAAAAATACAAATACGTGCTTGAATGTAAAAAAAGTGATGCAAGAACTATTGCTCTGAAACAACGTACCTGGCAAGCACTAGCTCATGAATATAATTCACAGCCCAGTGTATCACTGCGAGACTTCAAACAGTTAAAGAAATGCTGGGAAAATATCAAGGCACGGACAAAAAAGATAATGGCACATGAAAGGCGGGAGAAGGTAAAAAGAAGTATTAGTCCACTTATAAATACTCACATCATAGGGAAAGAGAAGATTGCCAGCATAATGCCTGAGCAAATGTACTTTTTGCAGAGCACACCAGAAGAAGACTCTGAATATCAACCTGATGCTTCTAGTCAAGGTATAAATGCTACTGTTAAGATGCAAGTAGTATTGTTTTCTATGTGATTTTGCCAGTCATTGTCTTTCAGCAGTCTAACTCTCTCTACTTAACTGTGACTGCTGGCTATACAAAAGTAATTTCAGAGCTATGATATTACAAGACTCCTTGTATTTCCCTAGACCCCCAGGAGTTAAGCTGTTTTACTCCTTTTTTTTTTCCATCTGTTTTTGACATATCTGCTACTTTGTGGCAAGCATTACAGTAGGTATCCTGCTGGCTTTCCACAGAACAGTCCCAAGGATATTCTGATCCTTTACAAAGTATCATTTTGCTGGGAAAAGGTTGTCTGAGCATTAAAAAAAAGGAAAAGCCACTAGGAGCAAATTGATACACAATTGTCTGCTGTAAGAGTTCCCTGTAGGTCTTTCCTCCTTTGTTTTCAAGGACTAAAAAGAGTACGTAAAGCCATATTTCACATTGCAGTCCACAGTGGAGAATGGCCTTTCTGAAGAAGTTCAGCGCTACATTCTTGTTTGTTTGTCAAGCATACACAGAAGGAATAATCCAAAACCAGAAGGGAGGGTAGCTACAGTGGTTTCTTGCAAAATTTATTGTGTCAGGATGGCACATAGAAGACTGTCCTTGCTCAAAACATTGTTAGATAACATTCTTAAAATGTCTCTTTCATCATTGTATTTACCATAAACAGTCACTGGGATTTGTAAAGGAGTGTATTTTGAGACCTTTATTTGCGGTGGTTACTATTTTATTCCATGAGTAGTTTCTTCTATTTCAGTAGAATTGGTAGAACCTTCTCAAAGTTAGAATAATGTATTTTTTTTTCCTAAAAGTATACACCACTGCACTTACAGCATGTACAGTAGCGATAAGGAAGGAACAGATAGTATTCTTCCTAGTATTCCCTCAGTCTCTTGGTATTAATGTTGATGCAACTCTTCATCTGACATGCAAACCTTTCATAAAAATATCGCAAGTTGCATATGGATTTGACTTGAACAGCTGCACTAAGGTTCAGGTCCAGGGTCAGCCACCTAAATTTAGGTGTCTGCTTATAAATGTCTACATTCACTGTAGTATTCTAAGCTCCTGTTTTAGTCATGGAGGTCTATGAACAAGTGGTTCATTTCAGACTATTATGTCTTTAGTATTCTGTAACAGAACTGCATTATGTAGTGGCTCCTGTACTATAATACAGAAGCACAACGTTTAGATGTGTACACCAATAACTGTATTATCACAAGTTCTTGTTTCTTGAGGGAGAATAAGAGAATACTATAACATTTTTTCCTCTTATGTTTTGCAGAGTCATTTGTTGTCTCAAATAGAGAACTCTGTGATGAAGAGAAAGAGCTGGTACATTTCCCAGTATGTGAAGGTACCTCCCAACCTGAGCCTTCGTGTTCTGATGTCAGAATAGCAGCAGATAAGAACTACAGAAGTAAAGCATCTCAGGAAAGTGCTCTGAAAAAGATGCATGAGGAAGAACATCATCAGCAAATGTCAATTTTGCAACTGCAGTTAATCCAAATGAATGAAGTTCACGTGGCAAAAATACAGCAAATAGAAAGAGAGTGTGAGATGGCCGAAGAAGAACACAGGATAAAAATGGAAGTGCTAAATAAAAAGAAAATGTACTGGGAGAGAAAACTGCAGACCATCACAAAGGAATGGCCTGTGTCATCCTTTAACAGACCCTTTCCTAATTCACCGTAGAACACAAAGAGCCAGACAGTCAGTCTGATTGAGCACATTTATGAGTAACGCGCACTGGAAAGAGGGGTTTTTAATGTGAATGTACAGTGACAGGATAGGTACTCCGTGATAGTGAACACACTTTGATTCTTAATGTTTAGGGAAACAGTGGTAGAGTCTGCCAAGGGGAAAACTATATTATTCATTTGTAGGTAGTTCTGATTTGTTTACCTTTCAGAAATGCACAGTGTTCTAAAATGTGAACATATTTTCTCCTTTCAGAATACCATAACATCCTTTTGAAATTTAAGGTACTCCAGGTATTCTTACATTGCGTGTTCTTGAGAAAACTTAACAGCTTTAAACATCAGGTTATAGTGTTTACATTGATTTCTATCTTTTCCTATCTACCATTTCCCGAATGAAGGCAAGGGTTGGAGTTGCTCTCTGCTACTGAGACAAAAGGTGATTGACAGGTATTGGTTGGAGTGTTGTGCTGGGGCTTAGGAAAAAAAAAAAGCAAAACCAAACTTATCCGTGGTCAATATAGTTCATAACTTTATTCTTCACAGGAGATGTAAAAATGAAAGAATTAGCAAAAGGAACACTTAAGTCACTGAGCCCTTTGCTTGTGAAGAACAGTAATATTTTCTAGCTGACTGGCTGATGGAGAGAATGGTTATGGATTTGCCCTCTGGTTGTTTGAGCCTTGATTTTTAAGAAGTTGGAAAGAAGGTAACTTCTTCTTCAAAAGCCATTGTGCTTGTCCTGTCTTTTCCAGGCCCATCTCATACTCAAGTAGAAGACAGAAATAAGAGGGATGCATGCTGCTGCCAGCACTCTGTGCTGTTCACCTGGAGTCATTCTGAGGGGAAGAGCTTTTTAACAATTCATAAAACCCTTAACATGTAGCAAACCAGCCAGTTCATTGGCAAAGTCTCCCTCTGTCTCCCCATGTGACACTTTATGCCATAGCTGGAGTATTTCAGCCTCTCTCTATCTAGAAGAAAAGGCTAACATTCACACTCTTTACCTTCATATAGGATGGGAAGCAGTTCAAGGGAATCATTCCTGCCTTGGAGCACTGTTCTATTTCATTCTGTCCTGTGTGTTCTGGTGGTGTGATTCTTGCCTTTGCTGTCAGTGAGGGATGATGGGCATGGCATGATTTGTAGAAAAGCATTCACATGAAGTTCCCCATGGAGTTCAAGGGCCCAGAATAGTAGGTGGTAGGAAAGCACAAATAAAGATAATCCTCCCCCAGGCAATCATTTAGTCTAGTGAGGCAAGGGTTAAGGAAATGTGAAATACAGGACTCCACAAAAATTTGTAAGAACTTCTGATATGTGAAAATCTGTTTTACGGGAAGATGCATAACCGTCATTTGAAGCAGTGAGAAAAATTAACAAAAACGTGAATTTTCAGGGAAAAACCTGAGTATCGCATTATTCAATAAAATATTTTCAGATCATGATTTGTGAAGGCAAGTCCATATAGTGAGCAACATATTGAAACTAGCGTATGCTACAAAAATATACATTCCTAGTTACACTCCTGTCTCTTCCGTGGATGTTCTTTCTGGTGGACTGAGTTTCTTTCTTTTTGCTTGGTTTGGTGGTTTGTTTTTTTTTTTGTGTTTCTTTTTCTTGAACTGGTTTCCCTGCTGGTGATTCATCTTTGCAAGCCCTGCCATTATCAACCACACTACTCACTGTGGTTAACGCTGTGGTACATACATTGCTCCCTTCAATGTGCTAACACCAGCAATCGCAATGGGAGTGACAGAGAAAAAAAAATGCAGAGCTGCTGCAAGATCAAAAAAATAGGCCATGTGTGAAATCTGAAGACAGGTCTTTTTGACAGCAAACTCAGTTTTCTTACAAATTGACTGTCTGAAGGAAGCACAGGACTTCCAAAGAGGAATTTCATTGTAAACACTTATTTTTCTGCTGAATGGAAACAGTATTGTAAAGTAGGACAATGATGTATAATAGCAGTAGAGGCAAAAGAAAGAAGTAAATAGGAGTGAGGACCTTTTTGTTCTGAGGTTTCATTCTGTGTTCTGGAAGATGAGTCACTTATCTGAGTGGTTATGACAATTGCTCAGGCGCCATCCAGAAAAAAAGGATAGGAAAGACCTTTATCTTAACCAACGATGGGATTCCTTCCACACTACTTCAAAGTGAAAGTAATTTGAAACTAGGAAATTTAAACCATGTGTGTTAAGGTGTCAAAAGGTGGTGGACGGAGACAATTTCAGCACTGTGAAGAGAGCAAGAATGGAGAGACAATCCAAGTCTAGATAGCTCTGTGAGAAGGTGTGAAATAGTCCAGGGAGAATTTCATGATATTTGAGACAGGAGTAGTGTTGACTCCTGAAAATTATACCATTGCTCATGAAAGACTTTTTATTATTATTATTTTTGTATTAAAAATAATCTTTTAAATGCATGTTTTCAGACTGTACTAAGTGGGCAATGCCTTGCATTCTGGTATACATACTTATTCCGAAACCAAGATTTACATACAGTTCTTAGGCTGAACAATAAACCTTTTAAACTCAGCTTCTATTTAAAAGAAAGAAAATCACAGGAGAAAAAGTAGAAAGAGCGAAGATGAAGACATGAAGGAAAGAATGATCAGGACATGCATAGAGGAAGAATGGGAATGGCACATCTAACATGATACAAGAGGCTTTGTGGTACAGGTAATAGATGGCTTACTGATGACACAGGCTTTTGCTTTCCCATCTGTGGTTGACTGTTGGTTCCTGTAAGGTTGGGACATAGATACAAAAAAAGGAAAAGATAACAAGATGAAGTAATGTGTCTCTGCCTGGCTTTGGCTTCTCCACCTAAAGGCTTTATAAAGTGATTAGTGTGGTGGAGTTTAAATGACTTGAGAAATGTGGCTTTTACAAATTTTTTTTTTTGGCAATTGCTTCTTCTGATATTAGGATTTATCTTTGCTTTTTTTTTCAAATTTTTTCTTATATGTAAAATAGCCATCTCAGACAATGAGTCCTTTTATTCCTCTCCCTTTTTTCTAGCTTACATCATTCAGATCCTTTCACACAGTTGTGTTTTCCTGTTAACCATTTGACCAAGCTATATAGGCATTTTCCCAAGGGTTTTCCATAGATAAAATACATCAGTATTTTAAGAACCAGATTATGCCTATCCTCCTTCTCTGGATTTGTTATACAAGTTGTTGGCAAAAATGAAATAAAAAGATACACTGAGCAAAATGACCCCTGCTTAACTCCATAAGGAAAAAAAATATATACCAGGCATGTTATGGCCACTGTTCTCAGTATTTATGTTCTTATGAAGAGAAACCATGCCATTCTAGGCAAGATATGGTAAATTCCTTTACACTGCCCAAATGACAGTAGCCTAGCTCTCCTTGGAGATCATCTAACTTGTTATCTGGTGTAATTGTTTTTTCTTCTTCTGTATTTCTTTCTTATGTCTGTGTTCCCCCTATATCATAACCAGCAATATGAGTGGAGGACTCCATCCAGAGCTACCTGTTTTGCTCTTTAATTTCTTTTGCCCAGACTGCCTATTATCACAACATTTGAGCAAGAAATGAGTGCTCCTCACAGCCATCATTCTCCTTCCACAGAAAGCATGTTCTGTAAGCCTTTTCTACACAGCTGCCTGTGACTTTTGGATCCTGCGCGCAGGCTAGAAAACATACTAGAGGATTTTGAAGAGATGTTAGTATAGAGAAAGGGCTGTATAGAGGAAAGCACTTTCTCCATTCCAGCTCCATGTAATTCTGGGAGGACAGTTTGTGACTACAAAGTCATTCATCAGGACCAGAGCTAATGCATGATGCTGAAGCTGTGCAAGTGGTACTGACTTTTTATAAACACTTAAGTTAAGTTTGGGGATTTCTAGGGAGTGGAAGAGTCTCAGTAGAAGATTTTCACAGATACTTCCTCAAATTGAGGCTCTTACCTTGACAACGAAATAACCCATCCTGCGATCTATTACACTACTTCCTTCAACACCCAGGCTGCTCTATCACAGGAGCAAGGCTTCTTGCTGCTTGCCACAAATCCTCTTTGTGATGCTTCTTCCTACACTGCAGAGATGTGTTTAGCCAGGGCTGAAAGACACAGCCCTCCTGGCCAGCCATTGCTCAGAGTGGGTGCAGCTGGTGTGGCTGAGCTGAGCACTCAGACCGCAGGGCTGAAGTAGTCCTGGTGCAGACCTGTGACCACAGAAAGGAAGAGTGGCTCAGGGCTACCCTTTTCTGAGCTATGCCACAGCTAGTGCAGCTGAGGATGTAGTCCTGAATTTTGTTTAATGATCATTTCTCTGTCTGTTTCCAAGACCAAATTTTAGCAGTCTCCCAAGGATTTGTATGATTACATAGGTGTTTTTCAATGATCTTCTGCAGATATTTTTTTTTTCTGATTGTAGTTACAGTGGCTTTTATGAGCTGTCCTCCTCGTTCTTCCTCACTTGCATTGTAACACTTCCAGTTCCATTCTGAATCTCTGTGGTTACAGTCCATACAACCACACATCCATGCAGCATCATATTTTCAGGTATTTTTCTCGTGATGACACTGAAATTATAAACTGCTACACATTTATATATTGTTATTTTGGGGCAAGAGGAGTTACATGTAAATCTTAAGATAACATTTTAATTGTATTTTTTCCAGGCAAGATAAGTCCCTCACAAGTAGTCTCATTATTTCGTATTTTGAGCTAGCTTGTTCAAAATTATTTTTATAAGACTGATGCATCTTAGTTGTTTTCATAAGATAATTGCCTGTCTTTTCACATTATTTTCTGTTTCTTCTCAAAGCAGCTGACTGACTGTAAATTCACACATCATCACTCTTCCTGAACTTTGTCTCTAGCTAGATATCCAGAAATGTTTCTGTGCAAAGTCAGTACTAATGTGTACTAAAATTAATACATTTAGGCTAATAAAATAAACCAAGCAACAAGATGATAGGATAATACGCAGTGACTGTGGAAATAATTTTTAAAACATTGCAGATGGCAGCTCTGTACATTGATAGAAAGAAGACAATTTGTTGCTCTCTATAAGAATAAGATAATATATTTTTACAATGGAAGCAAGCAGTGATCTTTGTTTCTACTATCACAGATTAACTTCTGTGCTGCTGATTTACAAGGGACTTTTCTTCTTAGCTATTTTAATTTATTTTTTTTTTTTGGTCACAGAATTGCATAAAACAGCTTGATTCCCTTATATGTAAAGAAGGCGCACACAGAAATGTGGACAGATTTCTGGGCCTAAAACAAGAGCAATAAAAGAGAAAATACCAGCTGTGACTCTGAACATTTTGCTGCTCTGGTGGTAAAGGGGTTAAGCATCCCACAACATCATCAGTCATGTTAATAACACTGAACAAACTAAAAACTTGCAGAGGCAAAAAAACGGGCTGGTATGTTTTTCAGAGCGAGTCAGAAGCGAGGACAGGTCTTAGCTGTCCTAAGAGGTAACACTGTCACATATGTCAAACAACTCCCCCGCGCCGTCTTCACCTTCCCTGATTACTCTTTCCTTTGAGACTCTGGACACCTCCGTCACACCATTCACAGCTCCAAGTGCCTGACAATAAGAAAAGCAACTGCATCAAGTAGGAAACTGTCCAGAGTTCTTAGTCCGCCCTCTTTCCTAAACTGAAGTTGGACAATTTTCTGAGACTGCGTTATCCAGACACGCATGCTATGCACTGCGGAAAGGCACATGAAATTTGTCCAGCGTGTAGTCTGCCAAATGGCATAGGCTACACAGCAAGGAAAAGCAAAACGTTCACTGCATGGCTGTGGATTATAAAACTGTTATATCCATGAGGGCATGTGGATGCATTTAACTGGATGGTCAACCTCTTTAACAGTAAGAAGCAAGAATAATTTTTGCCAAATACTCTAATTCATCCTAGTCTAGATTTCCCAATCTGTCAAAATAGCCACAGGAGAAAAACAAAAGAAAAAAATAATTAAGCAGTCAAAATAGCTAGAAACAATCTGTTGCCTTCCTATGAAGAGCTGGCTAGATAAAAAGCTGCACTATATATATGTATATTTAGGGAAATAACTCTCTAATGTTATAGAAATAAAGCAAGATAGATTTTTAGATCATCCTTATTTAATTTATGTGAGTTTTTTAAATGTTGATTGAGATTGATTGTTTTCCTTTTGTTATTCGGTCCAGCTGCAGAATAGTTGTGTGCTTCAGTTTCTGACCAAATGTTAGAGCACCTAATTAATCAAATTTGTTTGGCAAGAAAGTAAAGTAGGTTTGCATTCAGTGCAACTTGAGATTGATTGTATTCCACAGTCTTCAAAGATTTCTTCTCAGATATAAGAGGCTGTTCTTGGACAGTCCTGAATTTGAAATTGGCATTATGCACCAATTTAGTAGTAATTTATTATTTATATGGCACTAACAAGATGACATATAAGCTGCTCAAGCTCTGTACATTGTTTGGTCACGTACAAATCCCCTTCCTTTTTTTAAAATTATGCTCTGAAATTATGTACTAAGCCACAAATGGACCAGCTGAATGGCCTTTATAAATTCCTGCCATGCATTCTGCATCACAGTATGATGCGGGGAAAAACCTCCTGCTTCTGTTCAGTTGTGGAGTTTTGAAATTTTGACCTGTTACGCTCTCCAGAGCTTTACTAAAAATTGTTTTGTTCTATTAGACACCTGTGTGTTCCTGCAGAATTGTCCTTCAACCCAATGAGTCATGTGGCTTTATAACTTTTAAATACCAAGCCTATGCACTGTACAAAGTGTGAATTGGCATGCACATGATAAAATCCATTTATCTGAAAATGATCTTGTAAATGCTGTCACATACTGAGACTCTGAAAAGTACAAATTAGGGAGGTGATGTGATGGATTTTGTATTTAAACCAGGGCAGAAGTTTTGGCAGGCTGGGAGTTATCGGTGCTGACCTAATAAAGAGGTTCAACCTCTGCTTAAGGAACAATAATGTCCAATCCAAATATTGCCTTACCTCCAACTTTCCATCTAAAATGAGGTGTAATGAGAAGTCCTTGCCAAATAAAGCAACGGTAGTTTCCAAAATGCACTTGTTTTCCTTTCAATTACTGCCTTGCGTGAGGGCTCTGAGGCTAGATGGGGCTTTACATTGCACTTCTTTGTTGGCTGATAGAATTTGAAGATGTCCCATACTGATTTGGTCCTGTTCCTCTTGAATGCAGTACTACAACTTGGATACACTTAGCCATGCGGTGGTGCTGATCCAACCATGGCGAGGGGCTCATGTTCTCAAGTTGTCTGGCATTGACTCCCTGCATCTTTTCCAATTACCAAATCAGTGGTGGTGGATGAATTTGAATAAACCACGAGAGGCTTTGACCAGCAGGAACAACCATCATTGCTGACTGCGTCACTGAGGTGCCTCATCACACTGATAAGATAGCAAATTTAGAGGTATAATCAATAAACAATCACAATGGTACTTGTGTCTCTCTCTCAGCCAATTACGACAATGTCTTCTGGGGTAAATCTTGCTTTGGCTCCTCTTGTAGACTGATAAATTAACTGCTTCCCTCCAGTTTACACTTACACACTCCTGCTGAAGCCAACAGGTTTCTCTACATGTTGCTGCAGGTTTGATAGGTAAGTGTAGATCTCTGGTCTCATTCTGGTCCAAATGCCACAGCTACAACACTGCTTCTGTAAATCTGGCATGAGTGCACTATCAGGGAGCCAGGCTAGGAAAATCGGGCACAGGAAAAGATTGGCTTAAGCTTAAGCCCTTCTCCTACACAGCATGGACATAAGTGGCTCAAGCTCTGCAGCACAGCAAGCTCAAGCCCACATCCCATCATAACTTCAAAAACAAATATGCAGGTAGTAATAGCAGTGGGTTACTTTGGTGATCTGTAAAAATGGCTTTGGGAGGTAAGAAATTGGTTTTTTAAATTGCTCTATATTAAAATCTTCCAAATCATGGAACAGGTTAAAATTATGCCTCATCAGTGTTCAGCTACCAAGAGCAATAAAGTAACACAGCTTCAGTCTGATAGATTCAGTTTTCTGGTAGGATTTGGTTAACTGGTACAGTATATTATACAGGCATGCTCTCACCTTTCTTCGTGTAAAATCTTTTCTACTTCCATCAAATCAGTTTACATTCTTAATTAAAAAAATTAATCCACCTCCAGTTGTATGTATGCATAAATTCAACCAAATTAACAATATATCAAATATTTTTTCTAATATTTTGTATTTTCAGCTGTATGTGGGCTTTGGTGTTTATTTACACTTTCCCCCCCTTTTTTTTTTCTGTGAAGAGTATAAGGTTAAAAATAATGAAAGATCTAATCTTCAGCTTCTTGAGATGCAGATGTCCTGACATTTTAGATCTATACCAGAAAAATTCTGGTAATCCATTAGTGCAAATACAGAGAGATTCTGGTCTGTTCTACTTCCCAGAGAATCAGAAGGCATAGCCCTAATAATACCTTTCTTTTTGTGGTTGTGTTTCTGAACATCCACTCACAAGTTGTACAAGCTGTTTTGCCACCAACTAGCATTCAGTAGCGCTAGTGCAGTTACAGTGCCTGCTTTTCAGAGGTGCTGACCCACTGTCTTCAGCAGGGGTTATGGCAAGTCAGGACTTCTGGGAAAAATGGGCTCTAGAAACCATGGATTGGATTTTCAACAGAGCATGTTGGTTACATCTGCAGATCCCATCAATTTCCAGGAAGCACTGGAGCCCCACTTCCCTTGGGCATCTTCTGGAATTCCAACCTATGCGATTACGAGGAAAAAAAAGTTGTTATTTATCAAAAGCAATCACATAATGGTTTTCTTTAACATTTTTTTTCCTGTGATTTTTGAGTGACTCATATTGCTATGTGAGTAAGAATATCTCTTTTCCAAAAATTCATGCAGTTTAATAGAAATATTTTTACAATACCCAAGAAACAAAAATCCTTTAAGAGATAATTTGTTTCCAAATGTGCTATTGCCTTCTCTGCCAGTATTGCCATCTTGTGATGATACATCATGTCAGCTATGTTTTGAGAAGTCCTGTTGGCCAAGTTTTTAGAAGTCTTACCCTTCCAGGTGGAAAAAGTAACTTTTGCTTTAATTTGGCAATGACCCAGGGTATTATTCGCAGTTGTGTGAAATTCTCTCTCCACCATTGCTTTTTCTTATCCTGCAGAGTATTCCCCTATATATTCCACCAGCACTGGAATTGCACCTGAATTCCTTTGGTCAAGGAGCCTGGAAGGTCCTCTGAATGCCTCTGAAAGTGGTAATCTTTCCATGTGTATTCAGGGGGCTCAGGATCACTGCTGTCTAAATGCAGAGGCACTGAAAATCAGACCTCTGAAATATTGCCAGTGCAAGAGCTTGAGAACCTCAAGGAGAAACTTGAATCTAGGTGCTCCTCTCAGTCATTTTTGCATAAGTGGTCAAATAATCAGGAAACCACTCTTTCTTTACACTGTATTGTATTTATTAAGTAGCATTAGATTCTGTTGTATTTTAACAGTATGTAAAATCACATTGTGCTGTGTCCGTGCTTAGAGTCAGTGAGCATCTGAAACGGAACTAGCACTTACGTAATGGGCTGTTTGTCATAAGATACTTACAATTATTAGATGGTATCTCTTGTGGTCTTTGCCTTTTATTAGCAAGAGTTTCTGGGTTTTGCTTTTTAAATTACACTAAAAACTGTACATTATTGAAGATCCCCTTTTTAGCCTAATGGTAGCCACTAGGCTAATCTGATTTTCCTAGCACAGTGTCAGCCTCAGTCATCTCACCTGTTCTAAACTGTTGGTTTAGTATTTTAGTGCCTCAAACACCACTACAGCTAGTTCTGTCCTGCACAGAAGCAGCTTCTGGAATTGCACCTTTAAACATTTTTTTGGGGTTACTTTTGTATTTAATTGATAAATAATGCTTACATTATAGTTTGAATCTCTGAGGAGCTCACAGTACATCTGAGTCCTTAGAAATGTGAGGAATGGGGTTTTGATTATCTTCATTGTGTAGCTACTTTTCATAGCAAATTATTTGTTTTTTCTACAGAAACAGTGAGTAAAAGGAGACAAAAGTAGAGCCCTAAAGTATATACTTTCTAACAGCTGGAGATGTATGAAATGCAACAACAAGTACCACTGGAGGAAGAGATTCAATAATTGTCTAAGTGAGGGGAATTACTGTATGTCTGAAACTCACAGCGTATGTAATAAGGATGACTAACTGTACATTTTAGTGCCTTGTTTCTTGTAAAATGTTTAATCATAAATCACTAAACATAAATAATGAAGAATTTCTGAGAAAATGTATCTAAATACTGTTAATAGGAACTGTACATTCACAGAAAAGTCAATAAATCATCAACTATTGTTACGCATTAATTAGACGAGATTTTTAGTCTCTATTCTTTCAGAGTTGTTTTCAAATACTGTCATTTAATTTACACACAACTGTGCTATTTCTGTCTTTTAAACTAAACTCCACTCAACTGCACAGAACAAACAAACTTTCTCATTTGCACTGTCAAATTTTTGTGGGAGAAAGTGCTATTTGTGAGGCCTGCTGTAGGTATTCTCCACAGAACTTTATGTTTTGTTTGATTAAATGCTGATACAGTTATAGGTTCCTCTGAAATGTTCATCCTGTAGGTCTATTGAGTAGATCAGATTTGAATCCGGGGCAAGCACTAGCACTTTGCTTCTGGGCAGCCTGTGTCAGGCACTGATGGGCAATAAAAATAATCAGGTTCCTATTAAGAGTACGTTAATGATATCAATTCAGAGCCTACATAGAAATCCAGGAAACTAAACCATGCTGTGATATATTCAGGAAAGTGAGAGTCCTCACTCACAAGCAGCAAGATGAACAGTGGGGGTGTGAAAACCCACAAGGCTGAGTGTTTAGAAGCAAGTGGAGGAGAAGGAGAACAAGGCGTGGATGAGGACAACCCGAGCCTTCCCCCTGCTTCTCTAGGATTTTCTGCTCAGACCCAACGTACTGAAAGCCACGTTCGTATGGGACAATTTCCCAATGGTGTCTTGTCTGCCTATGCCACATGTAGAACTTTTTAGTGAGTAGTACAATGTCCAGAGGAACTGGGGCAAGACCTCAGAGGCAACTGGATTCATGTACATAAGAACATGCAAAAACTGTTCTGGATCAGGCCACAGCTCCATCTAATCCAGTATCCCACCTACAAAAGTGGCTAATACCATCAACCCAGCAAAAAATAAAAATAAAAGCAAATGTACAATACTTTTATAGCATACACTGCTCCATGAGGCAGATACTCCATGAGACCGTAGTGGAATCTTTGCATATAACGACTTTCCATGGGTTTTTCTTGTACAAGTCTGCCCAAGATCTTTCTGAAACTATGTAAGCCACCCGTAACCATATGTTCCACAGATGAAATATATGTAGAGCAAAGAAATACCTTCCTTTCTTTGCTCTGAAGCCTATTCCTGCTACTTCAGCTTGCTGCTTTATCTCTCCATGTAGAACCTTGAGTTAGAAACACATAGATCTTAAGATCAGTCCAAATCAGATAAGGGTTAGAATAGCTCATTCAGTAACTTTCTCTTACATCAGCACAAGTGTTTTGTTTTTTTTTTAATTGACACAGAAAAATATCAGTGAATCTCTTCCACTGCACTTGATCGGAAGACAACAAATAATTTCATGAAATCTGAAAGAAAAAGAAAGGGTAGCATAATTACATATAAAAGTAAGAAAAATATCAGTGAATCTCTTCCACTGCACTTGATCGGAAGACAACAAATAATTTCATGAAATCTGAAAGAAAAAGAAAGGGTAGCATAATTACATATAAAAGTAAGTGCGGAACTTCACTTTTATACTTTTCAAGCAACCACTCTTCACTTAAAAATAAGGTTGCTCCCATTCTTTACTAATTAATTTTCAATAGGAAAGAATAGGTCCAATGAGTTAAAAAAGCCTTTGTGCTAGATGATTGCTTTTGTCCAGCAGGATGCTCCTTAGGCTTCAGCATCAAACCATTTCATCTTCCTAAAGGCTTCCAGAATGTGACCACAGGACACCAGAAGACAGGTTTGTACACCTGAAGGCTTCTGTCTACAACCTTTATCTTAACACTGTGGATTCCTGAACAGAAGTAGCCACGTTTGTGGCTGATTACACCATTAAACTCAGCAGTTTCTCCTTGTAATTGAGTCTGCAAGATTCAGCACATTATGCCATAATCTGGATCTTTTTTTTTTGCAGCTAATTTGAAAAAGGTAAAGCCATGAATTGAAGGATCTCATACAACCAATGATTATAAACCTAACTGGCTCCCTTTAGTGGTAGTTAATACCATGCTGTCACCTTAGCCCTTTACTTTCTAAACCAGTTGGGTTGGCACAGTGTCCACACTTCACGCTCTTGGTGGTGAAGTGAAGAGAACAACACAAGGGCAGTCTGCTTCAATGAGGAAATAAATGTATGTGTTGGCAGTAAGGGCATTATTTGTCAAACAGAAGGAAATTAAAATAGGTAGTGCGGGGCTCTGAGCAACCTGATCTAGTTGAAGATGTCCCTGCTAATTGCAGGGGGTTTGGACTAGATAACTTTTAAAGGTCCCTTCCAACCTAAAACTTTCTATGAGTTTATGATTCTATGAGAAAGATTCTGTTGCTTGACAAGTTTTCATTTATTTTTTACATAAAAAACAAAAACTGGTGAAGGCTCTAAAGAACAAGTCCTACAAGGAGCAGCTGAGGGAACTGGGGTTGTTTAATCTAGAGAAAAGGAAGCTGAGGGAAGACCTTATTGCTCTCTACAACTACCTGAAAGGAGGTTGTAGCGAGGTGGATGCTGGTCTCTTTTCCCAAATAACAAGCGATAAGACGAGAGGAAATGGTCTCATGTTGCGCTAGGGGAGGTTTAAGTTGGATATTAGGAAAAATTTCTTCATTGAAAGGGTTATCAATTATTTGAGCAGGCTGCCTCAGGAAATGGTTGAGTCACCATCCCTGGAGGTATTTAAAAGATATGTAGACATGGTGCTTATGATATGGTTTAGTGATGGACTTGGCAGTGTTGGATTTACAGTTGGACTTGATGATCTTAAACGTCATTTCCAATCTAAATTATTCTATGATTCTATAAACAAGAAGCTAACTAAGTTCAATAGTGATAAATAAAGCTAAGCATACTAGGAAAAGAAGTCTTGACCACCAGACGTAAACACAAGAAAGGAGCTTTTGAGGTGTACAAGATAGGGAAAAAAACCACTTTAAAATTTAAAGCATATAGTCCTGTTACTGTAGGCCAGTGGTAAACTGTTGCTGACATAGAAAAGGCAAATATTAAAATGAATAGTCTCTTCTGTATTTACAAAGCAGCAAGATATTTGTTTATGGGTGACGGTTGATTTGTCATACGAGAATGACAAAGAACATCAGAGTCCTTTCTACAGAAAGAGAACATCAGATTTCTCCTAGAGGGGAAGACCGTGTTGGGGAAGTTTGTTTTTTTTTCGTTAAAATACTCAGGAAACTTGTACAAAGAGTCTCAGAAATGATGGCTGACCATTAGTGCTCGGCTGATACTCATCTCAGAAGACTGGGAAAATTCAGAAACCTGGAGGAGCACTGATGATTGCAAGTTGAGGAAAGGATCATGTAGGGAAATCTGAATATAACTAGCATCCCTTCTACTAAAAAAAAAAAAACCACACCCTTATCAAATAAATCTGGTTTTGTTCTTAGACAAAATTAGAATTGTGATAAAAGAGGTAACTGGACTGATTAAAAACACATGAACATTAATAAACTCTTCGCTTTATGATTTATCTTAAATCTTTTGATTTATGAAAAATAATTAAATGGCCTAAAAACTGCTTAATGGACAGGCATAAAAACACTTGAAAAGTAGTTGTTGATCAAAGCTTTCTCTGGAGACGTTCCACAGCCACTGGTAGCAGGAATAATCTTGAAGGATGTGTGCAAGTCATCACTCTTACTCACAGTTAGCACCAAGTTTGCCAAAAGAGTAGTGACAGGGTAAGGCAGAGAGATGATACGGCTTGACTTGTTCTGTGAGGTGGGCCAGTTCACGAAAGCATCTCAATGCCAACACAAAACTCTGCATTTGGAACTGATGCGCAGAGGCCATGCCTAAAGAGAGGAAAGCAGACACCATGAGCGAGCGGCATTTCTGGATCACCGGGACAGCGTGGGCTCCTGAGGACATGCACCCGCAAAGAGGATTAAAGGGAAAGATAAAGGAAGGATGGCGATAAGAGATGGAAGTGATACCTCCCTACGTTGCCCTGGGGAATCCAATAGCAAAATATTGTTGGACCTCATGCTTACGCTTTCCACTGATGTGAAAACTGAATAGGTGAGGGTGCTGATGTGGACCAGGATGGGTAAGAGAGGATTTCTTATACCAGCCATCTTAATGGGAGCACTCTTTTTGGTTTATAAACAATAATCTGGCAAAGTAGCGTAAGTGAGTAGCGTGAGTAGCATGAGTGCATAAGAATTCCCCTCAGGAATACAAAAGATTGCTGAAGGGCTTTTTAATTGAGAAAAAAACTGCTCCAGCAGAGTAAGCCTGAGACAGCAGTATGAACAGCGATGCCCCCACGGCTTCTCGTTTCGGTGCCATCCCACTGAGACCAGGAGCCCTTTTGGGGCTGCAATAACGCTGTTATGGACTGGATTCAGAGGCAGCGGGTGGCAGAGGGCCAAACGCCGGGCCCGGGGAGGGACAAGCAGAACGAGGGGACAGGACACCCCGAGCCGCTCCCCCCCGGCCCGGGCCCTGCTCAATCCGGGCCCTGCCCGCCCCGGGCCCTGCCCGCTCCCTCCAGCGGGCGGCAGCCGCGTCCCACGGGCCGGGGCCAGCCCGCCGTCCCCGCTCTTCTCGGGCAGCAGCCGCTTTCCCAGCGGGAAGGCAGCTCCTCCTCCCCGGGGAGGAGGAGGAGCCCCGGGCCCGCTGGTCTCCTGGGGGGCGCCGGGCGCCCGCCTCCCGGATTCGCCGCCAGGAGCTGGGGAACCGCTCTCGGGCCATCTCCTCGGCGCCCGGCCGCCCTCACTGAGCTGACCCCGGGGGATGGCTTCAAAGCGGGGGCAGGATGGTGGGGTGGGGGTCCCCGGTGCCCCGCTCTCCCCGCTGAGGCCCACCTGCCCCATAGGGGCTGGGGGCCTGCGCCGGAGGTGTGAGGAAAATCGCGGGTGCCTGTGACTTTCCGTGGTGGTCTGAGGCCCAGACAAATACTGGCCTGGTGTAATGCATGGCGTTGTTTGAAAATTAATATCCACGCTGGTGTTGGAAGCCAAGACAACATCTTTATTTCGGTTCGGCCTAAGCCAGTGAGGGTTTATACTGAAAGAAAATCAATCACTTTCCTAGAGAAATCAGCATTACATACGGCCTATATATAGCACATTGTACTTTGCCTAAAAGCCGAGTGAGAGTGAGCAAGGCTTTCAAAACCCTTTGCCTACTCCCCTCTTTCCCACTAAGTTCTATACTTTTGTGGGTTTAACACAAAATCAGAACAATGGAAACATATTGCAGGTGAAATCTTCACTTCTTTAGGCTGTGGAAGATACTGGCCTCCAGGAAATCCTGAATAAGGGTCAGGGCAGGATCAGAACCTGCAGGAGATTTTGGCAGCCTCCTCATTGTTTTCTTCACCAGAAAGAGAAATTCCCCACATCTCCATCTCAGTCTGGCATGTTCTTCGCATTGCCAGGTCAGGGAAATTCTTCAAAGTCTTTGAGACTTTTGAGATTTATTTTCTTAGGTTACATCTACACAAGGAAAAAGGGTTGTATTTCAGTGATAGGAGTCACTGTCTTATAAAAAGTTAATTAGACAGTGCAAGCTGTGAACGTATGGTTTACTTAAATGAGTTTCTTTAAAAACCCTGGTTCTCTCATACAGGTTTTTCCTCATCAACCCAGCGTATATGAGAAATGCCAGGTACTAACTATCATGTTTTAAAATCACACCATTTTGCCAATCCAGGCAAAACCTCAGGGAAATTCTCCCAGATTTTGTTTATCCACGTAGTGCATAAATCTTTTAACCACTCCATTTGCCTGAGGCCACATGGGGGTTACACACTGCACATAAGCACAGCGAACATGCCGTAGCCTTAGGCAATCCGAATTGTTGAAAAAATTGTATGTAAACAGTTATAAACAAGTTTTCAAGATCTCTATTAAATAAGCAATAAACTAATCCTTGTCATACACAGATAGGCACCCATGTCTCAGCTGTTTAAGAGCAAGTTGCGTAAGACATAGTGCCTGAAATACCTCAATCTAAAAGCACCATCATTGTATTCATGTGAAAATGAAAACAAAGACAACCAAAGACTGGGGAGGCTGATCAGCACAGATAACACTAAAGTACACACAAAATAACTGAGGTTCCTGGTTCTTGGTAGCACTCACATTTGTTTCTGGTTTTCAAAGAAAGCATACCTTGTCATAAAATTTCTGCCAATTCAGCTTCTAGGTGCTCTTGCTAAAAACTCCTAAATGACACCAGTTTAAATTACTAGACCCGGACCCAGGAAATTAAATTATACCCTGAGAACTCAGCTATGAGTAACTTTTCCCCGCTCCCAAGCTGAGAGCTAAACAAAAGGACTCTAGACGTACACATTTTCTGACCCAAGGAGAGAGGCCAGGGAAGAGAAAAAAATACAGCGACATATAAACTTGGAAAACCTACTTAACTAATAGGAGAAATAGCCATCCACTGCTGGCAATTGTCCTGAGCCAGTCCTGAGTCTGAGACTGCCTACCCCCAGCTGCCTGCAAGTCATCGCTCTGCTGCCTGCCCCAGCCACTGCAGTCCTGGCAGCCCGCTCCCCTTTCTGCCTCCTCAGCATCTATGACTCTTCAGAGAAATTAATGGTGAACAGGATCCACATTTAGTCCCAATAAGCAAAGACATCCTTATTTTATTTTAATTTTTTTCTCCCTCTCTCCTATCTTGCTTGCCCAGGGCTCCTTCATCTCAAGCATCAAAGCCGCACAGGCACGCATTTCTTGGCCCTCTATGATTAAATACAAATATAGCCCTACCACCATCAGACCTTTATTTTAATGGGATAGCTGTAAACCAAAAGCCACAAACAGGAGTCCACTGAGATGCATCTCACTCTGGTCAGCTGCTCACGTGGCCTTTCTGCTGGAGGAAGGAGGCCTAAGAGGAGCTCATCCCCACCTTGCAGGCGGCCACTGCAAGTGAGCCCCTTCTGTGGTCTCCAGCCACCAGAATCTCATTAGAAATGGCACGGTCAAACCCGCAGAGGACGTAAGCTAGACATAGAAATATTTTTTGCATTTGCCAATATATTTGTGATACACAAAAATGCCAAGGAATTTTCTAAACATGAGTGAGACTGTTCGAAGAGTAAATAGTAAGCCATGCATTGTATAGTAGAGTAAACTAAATGAATAATAAACTGTTCTCTGCTTCTAGTCACTTTGGGGAAAATCAGAAGACCGCAACGGGCAGAAAAGAGGAACCTGTAGACTACTACTATCCAGACACTTGCGCAAACTACAATGAAGTCAAATCTACAGATATTGTCAGTTTCCTTCACTCTAACTGTAGAATTATCTATGATCAGTTTATCTGGTTTCAACTCCCCTTCCTCCCCCAATTTTTGTTTTTAATAAAGATTATTTGTGCCAAGACTGAAAAAATGCAACAGATCACTATCTCAAGTTTCAGAAGAGTTACTTGATATTTATTGTATTACTGAAGAGACAGAATGTAAACAAGTAACTAAAGACCACTGCCTGTCTGGGTAAGTCTGAAGCACTCCTGCTAGCCAGTAAAGTTACTGCTTTCCACCAATTTTGCGCTACCCTTGTCAGCAGAATAGGCGAGCCGATTCTGGGCTATGTTAAGTAATCTGATTAACATCTATAACCTTCAGTCTGTCTGGGCACGTTACCTTTGGCGAAGTTCCAATCCTTTCTGAACATCTTATGCCGATACCCACTGCTCTCAAATCCAGGAAGGCTTATTAGCTCACTGCTTAACCAGGCAGACAGCATGCAGCACCTCCTGGACGTGAACTACTTTGGGGTTTCTGTGATATCAGAATAAGGGAACTACGGGCAATGCAGCGATCAGTAGAGGAGATAAGGAAGGTAAGAGATGGGGAAAGGGCCTGTGTCAGTTTTTGTCTCACAACATCTAGTGGCTTAAGAAAAATGCTCTTCCCCCAAAACACAGCTGTGAGTGCATGGTGTGCAGATGCCCAGCGGCAGAGTGAAGTCTGTTCAGCCTGAGCCCAGGAGCTCAGGATCAGTGCCAGGCCCCCTGGACCCATGCTGACACCAGGAGAACTCCTTAGGTGTCTCCCTCCTGCTCCCAAGTCCTTTGTTGTCTAGGAAGCTTACTTGTCAATGTGCAGGCCCACATAAGTACTCAGAGGTGGTTTCAGTCTCACATCGTGCCCAAGATGACAAACCTTCCTGAAACCCACAGTTGTGGAAAATAACTGCCAGGATCTGTCAGTCTGAGCTCTGTGCTTTATTAAAGCACCAGTGGTAATGATAGGCCAGCTCTGTCCTAGAAATGTGGTGGTCAACGGCTCGATGTCCAAGTGGAGACCTGTCACGAGTGGCGTCCCTCAGGGGTCCGTGTTGGGCCCGGCCCTGTTCAACATCTTTGTCGGTGACATGGGCAGTGGGATAGAGTGCACCCTCAGCAAGTTCGCCGATGACACCAAGCTGTGTGGTGCCGTCGACACGCTGGAGGGGAGGGATGCCATCCAGAGGGACCTGGACAGGCTGGAGAGGTGGGCCCGTGCCAACCTCATGCAGTTCAACCA
>JAAGAY010142470.1:0-36204 GCA_011801015.1 Ardeotis arabs
TTCGTTCTTCACAACAGGCTGGCAGACGCCTCTCAGGATCTTTTCACATCACCCATCTCATCTCCTCTCCATTTCTTGCAGCCGGGCCGGGCTGAGTTGGGCCCAGTCGGCCACCTGGCGAGAGGCCAGAGGGTGAGGCCTGCAAGGCCGGTGAGGCCTGCGCCTCCCCCTCTGCGCCTCTGCCCCCGCTCAGCTTCTTCACATCTTGTCTTCCCTCTTTTTTTCTGTTTTCTCCTTCTTAAATACGTTATCGCAGAGGCGTTATCACGCGACATTCTGCTACCAATTGGCTCGGCCTTGGCCAGCAGCAGGTCCGCCCTAGGCCCGGCCGAGTCCACTGGACAAAGGGGAGCAACTTCTAGCAGTTTCCTACAGAAGCTTCCACCTTAGCCCCCCCACTAAACAAAACCACAACAGAATGGAAGAGTGTCTCAGTGGTTTGGGAAAGCAGACAGAGACCTCAAGGGGAAATTTATTATATGAAAATCATATTGCTTTTCTTCCCTGAACTGGCTGTTCTGACTTTTAGTTGTAAAAAGGCTAGTTCCTTAAAAAAGTGTTTTGGTTTTTTGTAGGGTGAGGTTTTTTCATTTCTGATAAAAAATGAACTTCAAGCCCAATAGACACTTTCAGTGAACATTTTTGATCTGTCAATAATCAATATTTTAATTTTCAAAGTTTTGACTGATCCTCATTTCATTTAAAGCAGATCACATGGACTGCTGCAGATCCACCAGATGTTGTATGGCTACAGAAGAACAAAGGTAGAATGAGAGAGTGCTTGTAGAGTTCAAAAATGCAGACAAGAGTTAACAGGAGCAGAAATATTGGTATACTCTGTGGCACTGGGCCTTCACTGATCCATCCACCAAAAAACTCAAAAGTGACAGCAGAAAAGTAGAAGATAACTATCAAATTTTATGAGGCAAGTTTTATAGGGAGAGGTAATATCTTTTATTTGATTGCCTGAGACAGATGGAAAAAACAGATGAGCTGTCAGACATATGTGGCCTTTTTATAAGCTCCAAGAGAAGTAGCAAATTTTCAAGTGAAACAGAGGTTGACAGAAATCGTTCTGTGTTTAATTTAATTATTTAATCATCCTTGGATAACGGTAGTTGGTATCTAGGGAGCCCAGAGGAGAGTCAGAAAAAGCGATTTGGTTATTTGGTTGTCAGGTCCTAAGAAACAGTGAGCAAATCAGGTTTTTGATTACCTGGATAATTCAGGGCTTAGCCTGCGGGAACTGAAAGTTATGTTAGTTCTCAGGAGGATCTTCGAGTTTCTTTACCTGACCATTGTTAAGCTCATGGTCGTAAAAAGTTTTCCCAGACCAGTATGCTTTTGCAGGTCTTCAAAAAACTAATGCCAGTGATTTCAGATAGTCATATCGCTAATGTTTCACCGGTACCACAGGTATCCTGACTATCTGCTGCCTCATCTTTAGGAAGAAGCTATTACTCCTCCTATAAGAAATGTTAAACACAAAACTCAGAATCAGCTAAAGATCTTGGTCCTGAAACAGAGAAACAAAGGAAGAAGCTGCAGAGAAGAGACAGCAAGTCAGGTCCTGCATCAACAGAGATACCAAGTTGTGTTTCACTATTTTATCACAAGAAAACTATCTTTAAACAGGGCAAGAATCTTTATGGTTTTCTATTGTGTCAGTCTTTTCCTTTTCTATTACCCCTTTAAAACACTGCTGGTTGTGACTGATGTATGTGGGTTCACACACTTTTCAGCCTTCTTGCAGTTCCTGAAAGGCAGGTTGCAATAGCAGCTAGGCCAGCCTATCTGGGCTAATGCCTCCTCAGAAGAAAGCTTACAGTGTATGGAAGCAAGATGGAAGTAGAAAAACAGGTGGCCATTACTGCATATCTGGGAAAGCAATGAGCCCTACCAGCTCTCACTTGGAGTTTTGCTCTAAAATGCTGTATGTGCTTTATGAAACATACCCTTGAGATTGCAGAAGTGCTTCAGGGAGTGACTGGAAAGAGGCAGCGGGTTGGTTGTACACCTGTGCAGGAAGACAAGGACAGACAGCCTGAAAATGTCAGAAGCTTAGGAGGATGTTTTGCATCTGCTTTAAATGGTGTGTTCTGGAGTCCAAATTATTTGTCTTGTTTTGTCAAAAAGATTATTTGATGATGAAGTATAAGCTTTTGCCCTTTGCATTTAGTTGCGCAGCAAGTTGAAAGTCAACTTTCTTCCTTGACATCTTTGAAAGTATCCTCTCCCTTGTCAAAAAAAAAAATAGTCCACTCTCCAGTTTTCTTTTCCCAGTCAATCATTAAATTGCTTAAAGAAACAAGCTACAAAAAAAAATAGGAGTGGGGCAGAGAAAGGAGATTTTGTCTGGTATAGGGCCATTCTCTTTCCAATTTCACATTACTAAATGTCATAGTTCAGCTCCGATTAGGACCAGACTACACAGTCTCTCTCTCTCCCCCCACCCTCCGAGAGAATAGGGGGAGATAATACAAGAAAAATGGCTCAAGGTTTGAGATAAGGACGGACAGAAATCCTTAAAGTTACCGTCATGGGCAAAACAGACTTGGGGAAAACTATTCATTTATTGCTAAAAACAAAGCAGGAGAATGAGACAGAGAACAAGATAAACCTCCTCCCCACCCCTCCCTCTTCCCGAGCTTAACATTATCTCTACCACTTTCTCCCCCCGAGTGGCACGGGGGGAAGAGGGAATGGGGGTTGCCATCAGTTCATCACGTGTTGTTTCATGCCGCTGCTTCATTGTTGAGGGAAGAACACCTCACATTCCTTCCTTGCTCCTTTGTGGCGTCCCACCCACGCGCCACAGTCCTTCGTGAAACTGCTCTGGCATGGGTCATTTCTTCCACAGTGTGCAGTCCCTTCAGACCAGCTGCCCCAGCAGGCCCTCCACGGGCCACAACCTCCTTCAGGCATCCACCTGCCCCAGTGTGGGGTCCTTCACAGGCTGCAGGTGGATCTCTGCTCCTCCGTGGACCTCCATGGGCTGCAGGGGGACAGCCTGCTCCAACATGGTCATCACCACAGGCTGCAGGGGAATCTTGGCCAGGAGCCGCATTACTTTTCCCTCTCCTTCTTCACTGACCTTGGCGTCTGCAGCCGTTCCTCTCACAAGAAAAATTCATCACAACAGGCTGGCAGACGCCTCTCAGGATCTCTTCACATCATCCATCTCATCTCCTCTCCACTTCTTGCAGCCAGGCCAGGCCGAGTTGGGCCCAGTCGGCCGCCTGGCAAGAGGCCAGAGGGTGAGGCCTGCAGGGCCCACAAGGCTCATGCCTCCCCCTCTCTGCCCCTGCTCAGCTTCTTCACATCTTCTCTTCTCTTTTTTTTTCTGTTTTCCCCTTAAATACGTTATTGCAGGGGCGCTATCATGGAACATTCTACTACCATTCAGCTTGGCCTTGGCTAGCAGTGGGTCCACCCTAGGCCTGGCCGAGTCCACTGAACAAAGGGGAGCAACTTCTAGCAGTTTCCTACAGAAGCTTCCACCTTAAGCACCCCCTCACTAAACAAAACCACAATACTATGAGACACCTTAGGTGTCAGATAAAAACTGATTTCAGCACCCACTGGGTCAGATTACAAGGGACTTCTTGCTTGAATAAACCTGCTCCCGGTCTAGGCCATGTGTAGTTATGTAGCTAATATGAAATGGCAATTCAAACTAACACTATCCCTGGCAAAGGAAGTGGGCTTTTGAGGGTTTCTTTTCCTTTTTTTACTTGCTATTGGGTATGAAATTCAGTTTCAGCTGCTTGAATGTTTCTGATATTCACACCTGGAAAATTATTGCCCATCAGCATATCTCAAAGGCTAGAGCAGAGGCCATCTCTGTTCTGACACATTGTGTAGTACCAGAAAAGTTGATTTAATATCACCAGCTGCTTTTTTGAAAGAGGAAAGGACAGCCTGTGGAAACAGATGTTTACCTGATCAAGATGCATAGAGAAGTCTCAGTATAAACAAGAAACAGATTGTTGGACTGTAATAAAATATGAACAGTGAAGTCCTCCAGCAAGAATCAGAATTGCTTAAAGGGACTTAATGATCATGCTCATGCCTTCAACGCTATCAGCACCTGCTTGAACTGCTTATGCAAATAATAAGTGTGAAAAAGCTTTTAGTGTTTTGACATAGGAAGTGATGAGCATTTCTCATTGTAGCAGAATGATTTCTCCCTGCTCTCTGGCAACATCACCCTTGTGACATCTGCAGAAAAGTGGTAACTTGTTCCAGGGCTTAGGTCTGGTGTTCAAATCAAGGCAGGACCTGACATCTTCACTTTCCTCCCAGCAAAATCACTTTTCCAGATAGTCCTGGGAAATGTCTGAAGCCTCACTTTCCAAGACTGCAAATATCACTAGTCTCAGAGAATGCAATTCCAGGTGTGCATACAGGGATGCTGAACCATGCAGTGTGTAGTTGAGCTGTGCAGCCGAAGGACAAGACGTGAAGACGTCTAATGCCAAATGAGAGGGGCAAAAGTTGTGGATTCAAAGACAAAGTGAACTGAGAAGGAATGAAGGAAGGAAGGAAGGAAGAGAGGAAGAGAGGGAGGGAGGGAGGACTGTTCTCTCGACTATCTGATAGTAGATTTTAGTAAGGTGGGTGTTGGTCTCTTTTCCCAAGTAACTAGCAATAGGATAAGAAAAAATGGCCTCAGGTTACATCAGGGGAGGTTTAGATTGGATATTAGGAAAAATTTATTCACTGAAAGTGTGGTCAAGCATTGGAATAGGGAGGTGGTGGGCTCACCATCCCTGGAGGTGTTTAAAAAACGTGTAGATATGGCACTTCAGGACATGGACTAGTAGGCATGGTGGCATTGGGCTGATGGTTGGACTTGATGACCTTAGAGGTCTTTTCCAACCTTCATGATTCTATTCTATTCTAATTTATTTGCACAGAGCATGTGAGGCTTCAGCTGTGCGAAGGAAAAAGTCTATGTTCATCTGGTGTAGCTGTCTGTTGAGTCCTAACAACCATCCTGATTCTTGGCTCTTATCATTCCCAAGTGCAGTATGCAACTCTTGGAGGTTATTAAAGATAGCAGGGTGACAGGATAATGAATCCTACACTGGAATCAAGTGCCATTTCAAGTTGGATTACCACCTAAATACTACTAGCATGGAGATGTGATGCTGAGAAGAATTGTCTGCAGTCTCACCTCATCATGCAGAGTTCAAGTCCAGTGTAAAGAGCTTGTAACACAGAAGAAATATCAAGTTGCTCTTGACATCTCTTTTTCCTCTCTATGGATAGACTTGTTGCTTACCAGAACTGTTTTTTTGCTGCTTTCAGCAAAAACTCTTCAGTAACAATGAAGAGGGATAGCTGCAATCGAACGTTGGGCATGAACGGATTTGATAATCGGCTACAACTCCTCCGCTTTCTTCTATAACTCTAAGACATTCTCCATCACTCGCTTCTATCCAAAGCCTTAGAAACTACTAGGATTCCCTGGGAGGGAGCAGGGCACTGTGGGCAGAGTTTAATATCGCATCTCTGGCAAGATGGATATAAAGGAAGGCATTGTATGCGTCTTAATGCATAATATATACAATAACACTTGCCAGTCTGATGTGGGGCAAAATTAACGCCAGAATTGGAGTCTGATATTTGGTTAATAGTAAGCACAGACACATGTATTAGCAAATTTTTTTTTGAAAGGTTTATACTAACAACGTAAGAAAAAGAGTTCCCTTTCTGTGTAAATCTTAGATTGTATTCAAAATCCAAAACCTCAAATTCAAATGTTTCACAGGTTTTGACAGGTTTGAGTTAAGGAATTTTAACATGTTCCAGTTCACCTCCCTTAACCTATCCCCTAGAGGTACCTATGACATGTGAATGCAGACTAGCTCTGAATACAAACAGGGAGAAGAATGGAAAGGGAGGAAACTAGATTGGTCTCATCTCTTTCATCTTCTCTTGCAGTGGCAGTCCAGTGGCAGCCAGGCTAACCTGTAGATGTGGAATCCTTCCTCTCCTAATCATCTTCAGCTCTTCTGTCATTTGCTTTTCTGTTTGTTTTGATATAAGTCTCTTTTCTGACATGTTTTATTACAGCTGTATGCTTCCACTAATTGTATGAGGCATGGGGACAGAGTAATAGCTAAAGCTGTTGTCAGGAGTTCATTCCACAAGTCCAGCTTATCTCCCTTATATATCTTTTAATGAGTTGCTGACAACAGTATTTTATCCCACTTAAGAAAGTCCTGCTGCTTTTCCTGTGTGATGACCATTGTCTTGACCCTTTGTTTGAAAGGCCATGTGTGCAGGAAGTACCACCTGTCAGCTCTCCTATGATTTACCACTATAAAAGTGCCATTTCTGGAAGAATAGGAAGTTCCAGAAATAATTAATCAGTGATACAAAAGATATAGTAATTATAATTAATAATAATGCGATGCCCTTCTGTATAGATTTTACTCATTAAGGACTCTTCAAGTACTGAATACATCCTAATTAATTGCATCTCATGCCCACTCACCTTCACTCATGAGGTGACAATTATTGTCATATCAGAGACAGGTGACCTGAGATATTGAGAAGTGAAGGTGCAGCATGTGTTCAGCGGAGATGTCTAACAGATGGAGACAAGATTTTGCAAAGGTGCTGAGTAGCATTGTCAAGTCTCCTCCAATATGTGGGATGTTTTGCTTGAAGAGCAAGGATGCTTGCAAGTACAGAGCTAATTACATGAGTCTCGGCTCTGAGGATACTGACAAAATGTGGTGGCCCCTTCCAGACACATGTTCCTGTGAAGATGCAGCATGCCATGATGAAGAGAGATGAAAAATTCCCCCTTCTTCTCTCATAGTAAGTTGCCAAATGCAGTTTATACCATTTTGCTATGCTTGTTTCCCTTTGCTTGAGCACTGAGTGAATTTCATATCGAGTAACCGGGGAAACTTTCAGACATTAAACCCAAGAATCTTGTAATTCAGGCCACAGAAAATAATCTTACAATTCAGAAAGCATCTTGAAATTCAGATCATAGAGTCTGTCTCTTTTTGACACATATCCCAGTTAATATTTTCTCTCTGTGCTGAGGCCAGATACAGTGCATGGTATGTAAAGGGGCAAGGGAAGTATGATGGTTCATTGAAAAAAATTTTCTCAGTATCAAGAGCTTGAGGAGTTGCTGATACTTGTATAAATGGACCCCACTCAGCCTCACAACCAGAAAAAGAGACTGCAATTTTTTCCCCATTAAGAGTTATTGGTGGTAAGAAGACAAGACAAGGAATTAAGCCATCATTATACATTACTAACAAATGTCTTCTTGAAAAAAAATTCCTCACCAGCACAGAGAGATGTGCACTGTACTTTCTGAAATCAAACGAAGGACAGTTAGACAGATCTCCACTGCACTGAAAAGATATATTGAATATGAACAAACTGATGTACTTTGACAGAACAAGATGATATATTTGTCCTGAAAAGATTTTTACAAAAAAATTTACTTGTAGCTGAGTTTATCTTTGACAATTTTTTTCCTGTGTTTGAGGAAAATGCTGTATTTTTTCTAAATTTAAGTTTTTTTCTTTCTTTCATTTTAGATTTTGTTATTGTTCTGAAAAAATTTCATTTAGTAGAAAAATTGCTGAAGCTTTTTTCAGCATTTTCTCCACAACGCTGCTTATTAATCTTCCTCCCTAAAGAACAGGTCAGACTATTCATATATTTTAAAGCTGCATAGATGAACAAGGAACTCCTGGATCAACTGAAAATCAAGAAGGAAGTGTACAGAGGGTGGAAGCAAGGACAGGTAACCTGAGAGGTCTACAGAGAGTTTGTGTGAGCAGCCAGGGACCAGCTAAGGCAGGCTAAAGCCCTCATAGTATGGAATCCGGCCAGGGACGTCAAGGGCAACAAAAAAAGCCTCTGTAGGTACGTCAGGGACAAAAGGAAGTCCAGAGAGAATGTAGGCCCCCTCCACAAGGAAACTGGTGACCTGGTTATCCGGGACATGGAGAAGGCTCAGGTACTAGGTGACTTTGCCTCAGTCTTCACCAATAAGGGCTCCAGCCATGTCAGACAAGTTGCGGCAAAAGAAGGGACTGGGAGAATGAAGAACTGCCCACCATAGTGGAAGAGTAGGTTTGGGAACATCTAAGGAACCTGAAGTTGCATAAGTCCATGACACCTGATGAGATGCATCTGCAAGTCCTGAGGGAACTGGTGGCTGAAGTTGCCAATCCACTGGCCATCATATTTGAGAAGTTGCTGTGGTCTGGTGAGGTCCCGATGACTGGAAAAGGGGTAATATAACTCCCATTTTTAAAAATGGAAACAAGGAAGACCCAGGGAACTACAGGCCGGTCAGTCTCACTGCAAGGTCATGGAGCAGATTCTCCTGGAAACCATGCTAAGGCACATGGAGAGCAAGGAGGTGGTTGATGACAGCCCACATGGCTTCACCAAGGGCAGATCGTGCCTGACCAATTTGACGCCCTTCTATGACGGGGTGACAGCATCGGTGGACAAGGGACGAGCAACGGATGTCATCTACCTGGACTTGTGCAAAGCTTTTGACACTGTCCCGCACGACATCCTTCTCTCTAAACTGGAGAGGCATGGGTTTGACGGACAGACCACTCAGTGGACAAGGAATTGGCTGGATGGTCACATTCAGAGAGTGGTGGTCAACGGCTCGATGTCCAAGTGGAGACCCGTCACGAGTGGCGTCCCTCAGGGGTCCATGTTGGGCCCAGCCCTGTTCAACATCTTTGTTGGAGACATGGACAGTAGGATAGAGTGCACCCTCAGCAAGTTCGCCGATGACACCAAGCAGTGTGGTGCCGTCGACACACTGGAGGAGAGGGGTGCCATCCAGAGGGACCTGGACAGGCTGGAGAGGTGGGCCCGTGCCAACCTCATGCAGTTCAACCAGGCCAAGTGCAAGGTCCTGCACATGGGTCGTGGCAATCCCAGGCACAAATACAGGCTGGGCGGGGAATGGATTGAGAGCAGCCCTGAGGAGAAGGACTTGGGAGTGCTGGTGGATGAGAAGCTCAACATGAGCCGGCATGCGCCCTTGCGGCCCAGAAGGCCAACCGCATCCTGGGCTGCATCAAGAGGACCGTGGCCAGCAGGTCGAGGGAGGTGATTCTCCCCCTCTACTCTGCCCTGGTGAGACCCCACCTGGAGTACTGTGTCCAGTTCTGGAGCCCCCAACATAACAAGGACATGGACCTCTTGGAGAGAGTTCATAGGAGGCCCACGAATACGGTCCGAGGGACATGCTGAGAGAGTTGGGGCTATTCAGCCTGGAGAAGAGAAGGCTCCGGGGAGACATTATTGTCGCCTTCCAATACCTCAAGGAGGCCTACAAGAAAGATGGGGACAGGCTGTTGAGTAGGGCCTGTTGTAATAGGACGAGGGGTAATGGTTTTGATATAGAGGGAGGTACATTCAGATTAGATAGTAGGGAAACATTTTTTATAATGAGGGTGGTGGAACACTGGAACAAGTTGTTGAGAGAGCTGGTAGATGCCCCATCCCTGGAAACATTCAGGGCCAGATTGGATGAGGCTCTGAGCAACCTGATGTAGTGGGAGATGTCTCTGCTCCTTGCAGGGGGGTTGGACTAGCTGACCTTTAAACGTGCCTTCCAACCCAAACTAGTCCATGATTCTGTTCTATAGTTCTACAGACATAAACAAAGTTGGCGCTGCAAGTATTTTATCTTCAGATATACTTCTTGGAAGTGCTGCCAAGCTTTGTACAAATTGTATCCTGAACTGAACTGATCTTACAGGCTTATTTTCCTCCATGGACTGAAGTCCTTGCAACTAAGGACTGTATCTATCGATCTATCCTATGCCCCCCCAAATCTTACTGAACCAAGGTATTTAAATTTTCAGTGTTTGGTGTTATGATTCCACAAATAAAATAACAACAAAAGTTTCCTTCAGAAAATCATTTTTATGTGTAATGTCCTCTAACTGATAATTCATCTTTTGTCCTTCAAAAGGGTTGTTTTAACAGAATACTTTAACAGAATAATCCTACTAAGAACATTTATATTCCCAACTTTTTGGATGGATTTTTTTTTTTAATAGCATCCCTTCATAATTTGTTGTTTCTCTTGCTCAAAATATGGTCTCTAAAAAGAGAAATGATTGCCATCTTTTAGTATTCACAAGCACCCGAGTAACCCCAAAGATATACATTTGCCTATGAGAGAAGGCAAAATATCCTGTAAACCCCTCAATTTCTCTTACAAGCTTTCAAGGAATCACAAGTGGTGAAAAGGGAAGAAAAAAATCTCAGAAATTTTGAAAAATGCTTTGGCTGTGTCCTTTTAGCCCTAGGTTTATGTAAAGTTATAACTCAAAATTTTATATTTGTAAAGGGGTATGCAGCTTTGAAGAATGTGAAGATTAAATGTTCAAGTGCTTACAAAAAGCTTTAAACTGATGTTTCTGACCTGACTCCATATGGAAGCCTTGGATATATTAGGGGCCTTTTCTATAGGCCTTATATATGTATTATTGCTATACTTTTTGATAGGGCTGTAATTTCTCACAAATGCAGCTGCTTTTGCTTCACTGGAATCCCTGGAAGAATTATGTTAAACTAAAAAAGCCCTTGCTCCTTTGGAAAAATAAGACTTGACCATTGGTTACTTTTACTTTCCTTCTTTCTATTCTTCTGTTTCTCTCAATCTTTTGTTGAGGCACCTGAAAGCTATTTCGTCATCACACACTGTTGTTATTGATTCATTCAAATTTCCACAATGTCCACAAATTTGCCCATTATTATGAATAATAATTTAAAACACTTAAGATACCCACAAAGTGTAACTGCATTTTTTGACTGAATCAATTATGTTGCTTTCCAGCTTTATTTCACAATTATTTGTTTAAATTGACTTGACAAGGTAAATTCTTTAAGCCTTTGCTCTGATATTACTCAGACAACAGGTATTGCATGAATCTTACCCATTCATAAATAAGAAACTCCCACTTTTTCCATTTAAGTAATTTCGTGCATGACACTATTCAAAAGAAGCCAGCAGCTCCCATCCTTTTCTTTTGCAGACCATTTAATTCCAAGGATGTTACAAAGAAAGACAGCTCAAATATTGTTATGTAGTTAAAAGTTATTTGCAATTAAAATTCATTATCCATTTGGAAAAAATGATAAAACATGTATTTCCCCTTGATATCATATAACCAGCCAAAACAAATTGCTTGTGGCAGGTTTTTCCAATAGAAAAAATGGCCAAGTTTTAAAAATTTTAAACTGGGTTCAGTTGCTTGATCTTTTTATGAACCACAGGAAGCATTCATCATTCCAGTGTGTGCACATGCAACAATCAGAGGAAAAAAAGGATATAAGCCTTGAAAAGCCAGAGAAATTAATGAGTACTATTGGGAATGACCCAATGGACTTATTATCTTTTCATAAGTGTTTGTAGGCAAACTAGAATGGCAGCAAACTTACGTTTGTTTTTGCTGAAAGCAGAATTAACAATAGTTCCACCCTTTTGCAAAATTCAGCATATACCTGTTATAAAAGGATGGATCTCTAGGATAGATTAGGTTCAGAAATGTTTGTCTACTTATTTGCTGCTATGTCTTTCCTTATCATTCTGGTGCAAATAGAGACCACATTAGACAGCTGTTCTAACAATCTTCTGTTCATTAGAGCAGAAATGAGAACATTAAAACAGGCTAGGATGTTCAGTTGATAGCATTGTTCTGACACTGCTCCTCCTTACCTGAAACTGCTAAATCTCAACTTACTTTCTCTGAAGAAAACAAGGCTTACACATGGGATAAACCCAGGCTTTAGGCACTCAGAAAAACTAGTCACTGCTGCAAGTTGTCGGCTTGGTTTGGGAGTCTAATAGGTCAGCTTTGCTGGGTAAAGCAGTGCAGATTTCACTTCAGGCTATCTCATACTGAAGTCTGGCTCCAGGAAGTTGTAGTCTTGAGAGAAGAGAGCCTCCAAACTGCTCCAAAGGTGATGTCCTAGGAAAATAAGGACACCATTTTTGTAACTGAAATGCATAATCCCAGATGAAAGGTAGCCAACTTCCTACTCGGCAGCTGTAATGAAACAATAAGTCAGGAGGTACCTCAGGGGTTTCTCCTGTTGTTTTGGAATAAAGAGAGAGAGATCAGGAATCACTACAGTCTCAGGCCTTCCTGTTACTCGGTTGTGCCCACTTGATACAGGGCTGCCTAAAGCAATAGATATACGGGCTACAGCTTTGTGCATCCCTCTTGGAGCTTGTAGGCTCATCCTAACACAGCCTGCAGGTTCAACACATGGCACTTCCTTCAATCAGAATTTAATCGCCTTGGAGAACAGCTGAGATTTTCAATCTTCTTTTGTTCCTTAGGTCCATCAATCTTGTTTCTTGAAGTAATTTAATTTCCCCCGTCTCTCAAAGAATACTAAATCTTCTCGGTGGCAAGAGGGCGTACATGAAGAGGAAGAAACTATTTTTCAGTGGAAATTTAAGTACAGTGCTGATTTTTGCTGGGAGCACTCCAGTGCACTTGCAGCTGAATACCTCAACAAGATGCGGAAGGCCTACTGTCCTTAGCAGGAGACTGATAGAAGCTGTGAAACAATAGTCTAAAATACAGTGATCATTCAGGCCAAACTTAAGCTCTGATTCTGCTTCAGTATCTTAAAACTTGGATACTTTTGAGCTGTATTACCTCTAGGGATTTTTTAGACTGTAAGTCTTGGCAGACTGTTAAAAGTAGCTGGAACTTTTCTAGACTTTTCACAGTTTTGAAGTTTATTAATTCAAATGAATTCCTAAAGAATGGGAAAAGTGTTGACAATGGCTAGCACCAGAAATAGGGCAGGAAAGAATATGTAGTGCTGTCCTTCTTCTGCAAATACCTGACTTTCCAGAGCACTGTCAGCTATAATCTCATTTATCCATTCAGAGCTGCAGGCACTGCATGTCTCAGCCGCTGGATCATTGCCTCTCTTCTGGAGATAAAATGGGCAGAGCATGGAGGCCAACACCACACAAAATCCCAGAGAGGAAGGAACACAGACGTTAGCATTTCCAAGTAACACCAAGCAACAGTCATAGGCAATATCCTGACATGGTAAATCATGAAATTAATTTCCAAATATATACCTATTCATATGCAAAAATTTCTCTTTCTACCCAGCCAATATGAAACATTATAGGTCACCAAGGTGGTTCCCTTACCACCACCCCAAAGAAAACAAAAAAGGTTCTCCCACAGAAGTGAATTGGACGTCACCATAAATTACCACTCTATGCAAGGAGGTAAGAATTTGGCTTGTGTAGCCAAATGACAGCCAAGTATTTCCTTCCAAGTAGCTATAACTCAATACAGCAATTTCTAATAATTTTTTTTGTATCAAACTCATCTGGCACTGCATATGGATCTAACTATTGTATGACAGCCTGACAGTGGAGGTAGCTTTTGCTGCACCTCTCTAGCCATTTCCCTGCTGCATTGTATTATTCATTATGAACATTCACAGCAAGAGTCAACAGCTAACAGGATGAAGGATTCTTTTACCTTGTTTTGCATTTATCCTTGGTCAAAAGTATTTGGTAGTTAGCTATAATATGTCTATTTACAAAGCTTCAGCAGAGAATAGTAGAACAGATGCAATAAGTCTGATATACAGTTCAAGGCAAAAAAAAAAACCCCACAGGTTGTCTTTTGTTGTACAACAGTCAGTGGCAAAAGCAGTGGTATTCAATGCCTGGTTTTGACAGATATTAGCCTCAGAGCTCCAGGATATTATTTTGGTGATGTTATAGTATCAATAATTATAGATCAAATACTAACTGGAGTTAAAGGCATTTGGGAGGGGCTATTAAAAAGTAAGAAATAAATTAAACAGTGATGGCAGTCACAGCATGAGATAACTCTAGGAGAAGAATCTGGCAAGGTGTAGAAGAAGAGCTACACCAAGAAACTTGTAACACTGTTACAGGCTTTGTAGAAGCAGGAGCTGTGAATTTAATTAATAAAAATAATCCCAGAGGACTAAGAACGGCCAGCGAATCTGAAGCAATGAGGTACAAGATAGAGACTGTAAAGTCATGTGGTTCAAAGCACAAACCACACTGGCATTGATTGTGAAGATAGAAATTAACTGATTCTAGTAAGGGAAAAGTCTCCTTGGACACTCATATCAGCCTAGACCCATGGAGCTTTCACTATGAAAGTAACTCTTGCCAGCTCCCTTGCTGGGCCCAAACTCAGTTTTGTTCTTGCCACAGGATGTAAACCACTGTGTTACTGACATATAATGAAATGCGTCTCCTTCAGCTTTATGGAACTTACTCTCTCAGGTAAATCTGCTGATTAGACTTGAAGCTGAAATATATACAATATCTTTTAAGGAATTCTTTGCCTTTCCTTTGATTTAAATTACCTTAACAGTATAAAACACTTCAGTCTTCCTACACTTACTTAAAAAACTCAATGAAACACAATACTTAGGCTACACTTGGGAGAAAAAAGTTTGCAATGACAAGAAAATAACAATCTTTATGCAGTGAAGACAGGAATTATCTGAAGAATTCAGGTCACTCTTAGAATGCCCCATTTAGGTATAAAAGTTTATCCAAATAAATACCACCTTTTTTGGGCAGCGCTTTTATATGCCATTCCATTTAATTACCAACATTTGTAAATATATTCTAAAAGACTGAGTAAAATAAGAGTGTGTGTATGATATATTTGCATGTGTGAAGATGCATTTAAACGACTAACTATCTCAGATAATTAAGCTGATATGATTATTGCTGCTATTGTAGACTTCTCCTTTTATACAAATCAGATCCAGTTTACCTGGCTGGGATTCTTTCATGTTTTTCTTTACTCCTGCAGAATGACTTTACACATCCAAAGCACTTCAGCCCTGGAACTGAAATGCTTAGAAGATTCTGCACTGACAGGCCATATTCCAAATTCTGTCTTCCATTAGCCTCTCCTCCAATAAATAATTTTGTTTCATCTTGTTGCTTGAATTACAGGTTCAATTATTTAAGCTTTTGGGCTTGGAGATCTTAAGTAAAAAATATTTAAATGCTGTTTTTCCTGTGAAATAATAAGGCCAAAACCTGGCAAGTCGCTTTCTTAAAAAGAAAAAATCCACAAAACCTCAATCTTACGACAAAAAATCGTTCCGACTTAATAACAAAGATTTGAGAGCAAGGGCTTGCTGTTGCAGGTCTTGTTGTAGTAAGGAGGGAAGGATGAGCATCAGCCGAGATGTTTATGAGGGAGAACTGCAGCAGAATCAAGTTTGCCTTGCAGAGGCACTACTTGTGGAATGTTACTGACAGCCTTGTGTTTGTAAAAGGGATTTTATGTAGACCAGAATTAGCACTAAAGAGATATTGATTAAACATGAATCTGCAAAATGAAATCCTAAGCTGGAGGCTACATGGAGGGAAAGATCCAAATTCAAGCTCACATTCTGTTAAGAAATTCTAATTTTGTGACTAGTTATGTGTTAAAATCTTGCTCATTTGATTAGGAGATTAGACATAGTTAGGCATTTAGATCCAAAGGCATCCAAGAAGACAGGAAAGATATTTTTTCAATGAAGGAAAACAGACATAGGGTGAATACAGACAAAATTTAATATGCTACAGATGACTGGAAACAGGCAAAACACATGAAAGGCAAGCCAGTGGCTATTTCTTTTCCTCATGGTAACTGAGAAAAGCTGTTTGTTAAAGGATGCCATCAAAAAGATCAAATGCTGCAGCAATGTGTGCAGAAGCAGAATTAAACAAGCCAGTGATTTCAGCAGGAAAAACTCAAGGTTTGGGGCACACAATTTCTCCCACTGTGAATTCAAACAGGTCCCTGTCAAACCTTGGTGTTCTGAATCACATTTGGAAATGGAAGAATGGCAGCCAGTTGTTACACGGCTACATACAAGCAGCAACACGTATTGATTCACATTCACATATGACTTGATCAGTGTTTTCTGTTCAAAACTATGAGTCCTGTCCTCCCTCAAAAATAGGGGAGTTTTACTGAGCATACTGATTTATGCTTACAGAAATTTGCTATTCAGTCAAGCAGTGCTATCTTCAGGAACAAATACATCTTTTTAAAAGTCATTAAAGACTTCATTTGTAAAAAGGATGGTGGTATAATTATTGTTGCTTTGTGATTAAGTAGCAAAAATCCTGATTTGCTTTGTCACATAGATTAGAGAAAGGCAAGCTGTAAGGGAAGTTGCAAGGACCTTCCAGGTCTAATACTCTTTCGAGACAAAATAAAGGATTCTCATTTCAAAAACCTCAGGAGTTTTCCAGTCCCATGTTTGACCTTGCTTTTCTTTCATTCCCAGTATTTCTGTATAACCTTTTCCTCTTTCCTTTAGTGTCCCTTGCTAATAGGAACTCTATTCTGTGCAACAGTGTTCTGCCGTGATCCTTTCATACTTGCATTCTTCTTATAGTCATGTAGTGTGCATCCTTATTTTTGCACTCTGTCCAATTCCTTTCTCATTTTAGGTCACATGTTGTAGTCACAATCATCTATAAATTTACTTCTCCATTCTGAATGGTTTGCCATTGACTTCTTCAGAATGTATGTCTTTTCCTACATCCTTACAGTTCCTTAAGCTGAACTTAAATTATCTTGCACTTTCTTCTATTTAAAGCTATGAAATAAATACTCAGGATCACTTTCATCTTACTTACCTGTCCTTTTTGGATTCACAGTAGATTCCTTTCTGTTAATTAGTATCAACGTTAAAGCAGCCATTTCATTTGGGAATTTCTACTTTCCAAAATGAAGAGTTCCCTCCAGCACCCTCCAAGGACTCATAGCTGTCTGTGATGGCACAATTTCCTTAGAATCAGCAAATCCCAAGCAAGTATTTGGATAAAAATACCCAGACCTAATTTTCGTCCCAGGCACGGAAGGCTCACTCTTGTCTTCATGCTGTTTCTTAGCATTTTATTCTCCACAAATGCCCCTCTTGAGTAAGGCGCTCTCTCCTTTTTTTTTGCTGCTATCTGAGTATGAATGTCTCCAATTTCCTGCAGCTGCCTCTCTGTCTTCCCTGCTCTCTTTTTCTTGGTCTCCAGCTATTTTTGGCCACCATCACTTTTATTTGTGCTTCATTCTGCTTTCCTGAAATCAAGCAAGTTCCCCTAAACTCAGACTCACATACTCAGATGAATTCATCACATCCCATTGATTCATAATTGGATCTGGGTTCTCAAAAGCCTTCAGCAATCTAGAAACACAAGGCAAAGATCAATAATATTCGCTTTGATCGAAACAGCAGATAGGATGGCTGTCAACTTTATTGCTTGCTGCAAAAACACTGCTCCTTATACTGACTACTTGTTCCATGAAGCAGCTTCTTGAAGCTAGACCACTTGCCTAGACCACTGACATCACGGAAAATAAATATTTTGTAGGTATTTTCTACCTTCAGATCAAATCCCAGCATATTTTGATGTCCTGATCACTTTACAGAGAGATGAAATTCCTTTAAAAGTTTGTGGCTGTCTGCATAAATCTTTAATGAGCCTTCATTCATTTCACAACACATGAAGAATGACATGATTTTACATGTGGGAAACCTGTGCATTGGAAGAAGCAAGTAGATTTGCCCAAGATAAGAGGAATTTGTGGGACAGCATGGCAATGTCTAATCAGACGATAATACTTCTCAGATAGCCCTTCACAACCATGGAAGCCTCAAAACCCCTCAGACTCAGCAGGAAGAAAATCCTCACCATCTTCTAGCTTTCAGTGTTGTGATAGAAATAAATCAACATTTTCTGGGGTTCATATATAGCTTGCTGTAGTGATCATTTCCTCTGTGCACATTTACAGGTTAATTTAAAGCAAGGGCAACAAGAAAAGCTTCTATATTTACGTTGGGGAAAAAAAGGAAGGAATGTAGGCCCTCTCTGAAAGGAAACGGGTGACATGGTTATCCGGGACATGGAGAAGGCTCAGGTACTCTGTGACTTTTTTGCCTCAGTCTTCACTAATAAGGGCTCTTGCCATGTCACACAAGTTGCAGAAGGTAAAAGCAGGGACTGGGAGAATGAAGAACTCCCACTGTAGCAGAAGAGCAGGTTCAGGAACATCTAAGGCATATGAAGGTGCACAAGTCTATGGGACCTGATGAGATGCATCCGCGGGTCCTGAGGGAACTGGCAGATGAAGTTGCCAAGCCACTATCCATTATATTCAAGAACTCATGGCAGTCTGGTGAGTTCCTCATGACTGGAAAAGGGGTAACATAACTCCCATTTTTAAAAAGGGGAATATGGAAGACCTAGGGAACCACAGGCCAGTTAGTCTCACCTCAGTGCCTGGCAAGGTCATGGAGCAGATTTGGTTCCTCAAATTAAGGTTATCATGAGTTTCCCTTTCCAGATGACTGTATCTATTGATACTGAATAAAAAGTAGTCAGCATCTTATTTGTTCCTGAGACACACATTATTATTTTTTAACGTTTCCTCACTGTGGCACTCATCTAAGATATCAGAAGCTCCAGTCATTTATCAGAGGGAGAAAAGCTACAAGCGCAGAGCAATTTCAGTAACCTTTAAAAGGTGCGAATCTCAGAGCAAAGTGCAGAGCAATTTCAGTCCCCTTTAAAAGGTACAAATCTCAGAGCAAAGTGCAAGTGCTAGAGATAAAACATTTCTCAGTCTAATACAGTTGAGGATATGTTAGAAAATAAATATAACTCAATCCTTTTAAGTTACTGATTTCTCACTCTACTGTAGCTTATGGACCAAATCTCAGAACAAATCTGAGAGAGCCAGAGGTAAACTATCCCTCAATACACTCCAATGTAAAGTGTCTCATAACTCACTGTGCAAAGTGTAAGGTTCAAAGTGCCTTTAGCATTAGTGGAAAAGGAAAAACCAGCAACTTAGAAATGAAGAGTAGGGAAATGTGTAAGGATTAAATAGAGTCAGGCCAATTTCAATGACATTGGCAATTATGACAGTGACAGAAGACTTTCATTTTTAGCAAGTGATGTGACCCCTTCACTTGTCGTATTAATTCTGGCTGTTGTGTGAGTTGGCTATTTCAGAGGTCTTCTCTGTGATAGCAGGATTGTTGAAGCACACAGAAGACCTTATTCCCCTCTCATTGCGAAGCATGCCCCTCTTCGCCCTCAATCATGAGGCTGAGAAAAGAAAACATTTACTATTTCAGCTTATTTAGATGTAGATCTTTTCTGAAGTACTACAAGGAGCTTCACAGGAGCTTTTGTCCAAAAGGTTAGATTTTGTTTCGCATGACATCTCATAATCTAATCCCATTTCGTCTCAATTCTGTATCTCATTATGAGATACATCATGGGAGAGTCTGGCCTACAAGGACAACTGTGCATAAGACACGTGTATAGTAACACCCAGTGCCACCTTGGAGTGGATATCCTCCACTTTTTTACTATAAAAATGTAGATAATATTTATGGTCTTTATTTATGATTTCTTGATCAGAATCTTCTGCATTTTCTAAGGAAAGCTAGAATCTTTTGTGAAATAAATTTGAACATTTTTTAAAATGAAAAGTGATCCTGATAGTAGAGTCTTACAACAAAACCCAGGAACAAGAAAAGGATTAATCTGATTTGCTCTCTTTTATCTCTATGGGTGTCAACCAGAGAACTCAGCTACAAAGCAGATGGGAAGCTGTGTTTGCCCACATATGGGAAGACGTGTTTCCCCACATATTGGACTCTGTGCTGGACTGTTATTTGGTCCAGATCCTAGGGTGTATTTGGGATCTTGTGCTGAGAGATCTGTAACTTTTCTGAAGCTCTCCCTTACATCAATCCTTTCACCAGATATAAAAGACTTAATATCTTAGTCCAACTGCATGTTGACACAGCACAAAGTGGATTTTACTGCATGATTTAGAGAGCTCATTTAATTAAGCAATATAGCAAGCGCATGTAATAGATCCTTCATTTTCCAGTGGAGACAAGATAATCTAATTTATTTAGGGTAGGAAAAGATTTAGATCAGATATTGTAATTCTCAGGGGAAAAAAATACTTTAAAATTCCTTTAAATTTTGTCCCTCAACGGCAGTGGCTTTAACACCCATAACACAAAGGCATATTTCTTACTGCTGCTCAGAATGTTCTCCTATCAATCAAACCTAATTGAATCAAAAAGATCAATTTTAACATAACCAGGAACAGAACTCTCATTCTCTGTGTAAGCAGTGCACATTGGGTCAAAGAGAACCATTTTGCGGAAAAAAATGTTATTCCTATCTCTTTGCATGTTTGAAAGCCACACAAAAACTCCACAATTTCTGGTTTTCTGATGAGACAGTATTTGCATTAAAGGACCCATGTTTTGAATGCAGATCTTAGTTCCAAAGCAATGCCACAACAAAAAAATCATGAATATGGGAAAAATATTGATCATTTTTTTTATGTACTCATATCTAAATATACCTTGCATACCTGCATATGCAACAACACTGCCAGTCTGGAAACTAATGTCCAAAACCACAACCTAAATCTCAGTCCAAGATAAGCAGTTATTTGTAATTAAGAGGTCATGTGTCTCTTCTTACAGATGCAGCAGGAGGAGCTGAATTATTAAATAGATATTAAGTGAAAACTCATCAGGATGTTTCAGTATTTGGTGCTCTGATTCTTTACACGTTGTTCCACCAGAGTAGACTGTTCTACAACAGCAGAAATGAGTCCTGGCACAGGATCTAGACCAAGGTGTAGAACTGCCACCTGAAACACGTTCCTTCACATGCTGCTGGGAGTCATCAGAATCTTATGCATATTTAATGCAAAAATCAAGCATATAATTCAATATATCAAGTTAATTACATTTCAGAAAGAAACTATCGCCTGCAGCTTACTGTCTTGCCTGGACACCACAACCTGCTCTGCTCCATGTTATCCACACATACACATGCATACTCTTTGACCTGACCTTTGGACTTAATCTCCCAGGAACACTAACCACACTGTGCAAGTTTAGTCAGCATAGTTGCTGCCTGAAGGGCTAATCACTTTTCTTTGCAAGGAATAAATAAACAACTTCCTTCTTTTATCTACACATGCTGTACTGAAGGTTTTCTGTGTGGTTTTTTAATAAAAAAATAAAGAAATATAATACTAACTTTATGTATGTCACCTTCTGGTTTCCCTGACATTGTCCCTCAGACAACTGCATTTTATTAGTGGCAATTCTTACTGCCTCTCCCTACATACTCCTCACCTTTCGGTATGACATTTCAGGATCGCCTCTAAAAGCATGATAGCAATAGCACTGATGTTACATAAGGAAGTAATTTTGACATATGTTTGTATCTTTTCTAGCTTCATGCTCATTTCCCTTGGCGCTCACAGATCCCTCTGACAAGAATTAAATTTATCATCAATATTTAAAAGAATAAGAAAAAAGATGTGGTGCTTTTTACAGCAAAAGTATCTATAGGAAATTTAATGCTAGCATAAACAGTCCTTTCTAGATCTGTTTAGAGGTCTTCACTGTCATCTTCAAAGCTGGGCTTAAAATGAACTGTATATGTTCTGTGTGACAGCAAAGAGATCATGCCACTAAACTGGTTTCTGAGTGACTTGATCTCAGGTAGCCAGGGTGAGGCTTGTAGTAACTTTTGGCAAACATAAACCTAGCCAAAAGCATCAATGATACTTCTTCCACCTTCTCTACTTTCTTCCTCACTTGATGTTTGTCATGACAAAGTAATGAGTCTCAGCCAGCTTGCTTTTATCTATCCACAGATATGTGTCTCTAATAGACACTCATAGAGATGAGATTAAATAGACATAATTAGATGATGTAGAAGCTGAATAAATTACTTAACTCAATTGTTCTTTTTATATTCCTTCAAGTTTCTTCAGGAATGGGAGGCCATGCTTTGCAACATCCCTCTCCTTCTCTAAGTAACAGAAAATTTATCTTTCCCTTAACGAGAAACAAAAAACTCTCATCTTATCAATAAATTCTAGAATCCAGAAATTTCAGAAAATAAACAAGCATCACAAAATTTCTGTTACACAGTACCACGGCTACATGACTTCAACTGTACTGAAAATGGGTATTTTTTTCTAAAGAAATGCATTATATATGTAAGAAAGAATCTTTTGATATCAAAACCTTTGGTGAAATGAAGTAGTGTTGCCAATCTGATGTACTAAAAATCATACATGGGCTTTCACTGCTTGCAAACCAACTCCATTAAAAGTCCTTAAACTAATGAACTTGGGGGGGTGGGCTCCAAAGTCATGACACTTTTGTACGCATAAACAACAGGATGAGTGCACCTACCACAGTAGTGAGGAATGCCCCCTCAAGCTTCAAAAAAGTTCCACCAAAAAGATGAGAGAGTCTACAGTGAAACTGAAGTGTCTCTATACCAATGTACGCAGCATGGTTAACAGAAGGAGCTGGAATCCATTGTGCAACTGGAAAGCTATGATCCCATGTTTCACTGTCTCTGAAACTTGATGGGATGAATCACATGATTGAGGTGCTGCAGTTGATGGCTATATACTCTTTGGGAGAGACAGGCAATGAAGGAAAGGTGGGGGTATTGCCCTTTGTGTTAAAAAATTGATTAATTTTACAGAGTTTCCTTTGAAATACAGCTTATGGTGAAAATTATTAGAGACCAAGCCAACAAAGGAAATCTCATTGTTGTTTACTACAGGCCACCTGATCAAGGGGAAGATGTTGGTGAAGCATTCTTTCTTCAACTACAAGAACCGTAACGCTCGCAGGCTATGATCCTGATATATCCCCTGAAAGGGGAATTCAACCACCCTAACATTTGCTGGAATAGCGGCCCAGCAATCTGCAAGCAGTATAGGAAACTCTTGGAGTGCACTCAGAATAAATTCTTAATTTAGGTGACAGAAAGTCCAACCAAATGAGATCTGTTATTAGACCTGTTGCTCATCAACACAGAGGAACTTATTGGAAAGGTCAAGTCTGTTCATAGCCTGGGCTGCAGTGATCATGCCCAGTGATCAAACCCAAAATTCCAGTGATCATGACCTTGAGGGATACAGGCTAGGTGAAAAGTACAGTTAAGGCTCTAAATCTTAGGAAATTTTCAATTGTTTAAGGAATTGGGATCCCTTGGGAAAGTGTCCTCAGTGATAAAGAAGCAGGAGAGAGCTGGCAGCTAGTTAAAGATATTTTTGTTAGAGCCCAAACACTCTTGATTCCCACGTTTAAGAAACCAGGCAAACAAAGCAGGAGACCAGCATTGATTAAGAACCTCCTGTTCATACTGAAACACAGGAGGGAAAAGCATAGGCAGTGGAAGCAGGACATACCTCCTGAGAAGATATCCTGCAGAGATACTGCCCAGGAGTGTAGGGATGGGATCAGATAGGCTAAGGCACAAGTGGACTTAAATTTGGCAAGATATGTGAAGGATAGTAGGAAGGGCTTCTATAGATACATCAGAAAAGGAAGACAAAGGAAATTGTAACTGCCTGATAAATCAGACAAGGGATATGGTGATGGCTGACAGGCTGAGGTACTCAACAGCTTTCACTGTCAGTTGCTCTTCCCACATCCCTCAAGTTCCTGACTCTCAAGTCAGGGACTGGGAGAATGAAGTCTCACACATAATAGGAAAAGATCATTTTCAACACCACCTGAGGAACCTGAATATACACAAGTTAATGGGATCTGATGAGGCAAATCCCAGGATCCTGAGGGAACTCACTGATAGAGTCACTAAGACACTTTCCATTGTATCTGAAAAGTCTTGGCAGCGAGGTGCAGTCCTCAGTGATTGGAAAAAGGGAAACATCACACACATTTTTGTGAGGGTAAAAAGGAGGACCCTGGGAGCTACTGACCTCTGTGCCCGGTAAGATCATGGAACAGATCTTCCTGGAAGCTATGTCAAGGCATATGGATGACAGGGGAGGTGGGATTAGAGACACCCAACAGGTCTTCACAAAGGGCAAATTGTGCCTGATCAGCCACAGACCTTTTATGATGGAGTGAATGTTTTGGTAGATAAGGTAAGAGCAACTGATGACATCTACCTTGACTTCTGTAAGGCCCCTGACAATGTCCCACACAACATCCTTGGAGCTAAAATGGAGATATATGGATTTGATGGATGGACTATTTGATAGATAGGGAATTGGCTGGATGGCTGCATTCAGTGAGCTGTAGTGAAATGCTCGATGTCCAAGTAGTAACAGCTGGTGTCATTCAGGATTCCGTACTTGGGACCAGTAGTGTTCAATATCTTTGTTAATGAGATCCACAGTGGGACTGAACATTTTGTCAGCAAGTTTGTGTATGACATCAAGCTGAGTGGCACAGTTGCTATGCTAGAGGGAAGGGAAGCCATCCGGGGAAACGTTGACAGGCTGGAGAGGTGGGCCCATGTGAAACTCATGAAGTTCAAGAAGGCCAAGTGCAAGGTCCTGCACCTCACTTCGGGCAATCACCAGTATCGGTGCTGACTGGGGGATGAAAGAATTGAAAGCAGCCCTGCAGAGAAAGACATGGGGATACTTCATGGGTGAAAAGTTAGGCATGAGTCAGCAATACACACTTATGTATTCTGGACTGAATCAATAGAAGCATGGACAGTAGGTTGAGGGAGGTGATTCTGCTCCTCTGCTCCCCTCTGGTGAGACCTCTCCTGGAGTACTGCATCAAGCTGTGCGGCCTCAAGCACAAGAAAGACATGGACCTGTTAGAGAGGGTGTAGAGGAGTCCATGGAAATGATCCATGTGTTGGAACACCTCTGCTGTGAAAAAAGGCTGAGCAAGTAGGGGTTTTTCAGTCTGGAAAAGAGAAGGCTTCAGGGAGACCGTATTGTGGCATTTCAATATTCGAAGGTGGCTTATAAGAAAGATGGAGAGAGATGTTTTACCAGGGCTTGTACTCACACGACAAGGGGAAATGGTACTAAACTCAATGAGGGAAGATTTACATTGGAAATACAGCAGAAATTCTCTATGATTAGAGTGGTGAGACACAGATACAGGTTTCCCAGAGAAGTTGTGGATACCCCGTCATTAGAACTATTCAAGACCAGGTTGGATGGGGCTTTGAGCAACCAGATGTATTGAAAGATGTCCCCTTCCACGGCAGGGAGGTTGGACTAGATGTCCTTTAAAAGTCCCTTCCAACCCAAAATATGCTTACTATGTTATTTTATATTGAAATAATTTTTTAAAGAGCTTTTTATCACAATTTTTATGACAAAAAAACCCCTCATGAGTAGTTTCATTAGAGGAGGAAGACAGACACAAGACTGACAACTTGAGAGATGCCAGAGGACCATAAACTTTTAAAGACACTCCAACAAAAACAGAGAAGTTCTGAGTCTGATTATTGGGGTATTTTGTAATACAATCTGAGCTTCCTAATAAATACTCTAAATTTAATCCGTTTCCTTTGGAAGTATGGATCTCTTCCTTCAAATATACTCTTGGATGCTGAGAAAAGTCAGGGCTCCTATGCAAGCACCTTAACACACAGCTTGTTTTCAATTTGAATCCTCACTCTGTCCAGCTGCGAGATGGCTGTAAACTGAGTGAGCTGATACAGTTTCACATGATTTGTTTTTGATTAGAACAGCAGCAGTTGGCTAAAAAGCTGTGTTTATATTGTGTATGTTTGTTTTAATACAATAGAAAGTCTTTTCCCCCTCAAGCAGGCTCTTAATTAACAACTTCTGTCTGTGCCTGTTCAGGACACTGGTTGACAGAGTCCCTTGAGAGGTAGTCCTTGAAGGGCAAAGGGGTCCAGGAAGGCTGGATGTTCTTCAAGAAGGAACTCTTAAAGGTGCAGCAGCAGGCTGTCCCCATGTGCTGTCAGAGGAACCAGCAAGGGAGATGATGGGCCTGGCTGAACAGGGATCTTTTCCTAGGACTCAAGGGAAAAAGGAGAGTATACCACTCTTGGAAGAAGAGGCAGGCAACTCAAAAAGGGCACAAGGAACTTGTTAGGTCATGTAGATAGAAAATTAGAAAGGCAAAAGCCCAGATTGAACTCCATCTTGCCATTGTTGTTAAGGATAACAAGAAATGTTTTTACGAATACAGTAGCAACAAAAAGAGAGCCAAAGAGAATCTCCACCCTTTACTGGATGCGGTGGGGAACATTGTCACCAAGGAGGAGGAAAAGGCTGGTGTAATTAATGCCTTCTTTGTCTCAATCTTTAATAGGCAGACCAGTTGTCCCCATGGTGTTCAACACCCTGTGCAGGAAGACAGGGACAGAAAGTGGAATGAAACCCCAACAATCCAGGAGGAAGCCATTAATGACCTACTACACCACCTGGACACGCACAAGTCTATGGAGCTGGATGGCATCCACCCGAAAATACTGAGCGAGCTGGTGGAAGAGCTTGCCAAGCCACTCTCCATCATCTATCAGCAGTCCTGGTTAACAGGGGAGGTCCTAGATGACTGGAGGCTTGACAGTGTGACGCCCATCTACAAGAAGGACCAGAAGAATGGTCCGGGGAACTATAGGCCTGTCAGCTTGACAAACCTGATCTCCTTCTATGACCACATGACCTGTCTAGTGGATGATGGAAAAGCTGGATGTTATCTACATGGAATTTAGCAAAGCCTTTGATACCATCTCTCGTAGCATTCTCCTAGAGAAGCTGGTGGCTCATGGCTTGCACAGGTGTACTCTGCAATGGATTAAAATCTGGCTGGATGGCCAAGCCCAGAGAGTTGTTGTGAACAGAGTTAAATCCAGTTGGTGGCCAGTCACAAGCAGTGTTCCCCGGGATTCAGTACTGGGGTCAGTTCTGTTTAATATCTTTACCAATGATCTGGATGAGGGGATTGAGTGCTCGCTCAGTAAGTTTGCAGATGACACCAAATTGGTCAGGAATGTTGATCTGCTCGAGGGTGGGAAGGCTCTGCAGAGGGATCTGGACAGGCTAGACCAATGGGCCGAGGTGAACTGTATGAGGTTCAACAAGGCCAAGTGCCAGGTCCTGCACTTCAGTCACAACAACCCCAGGCAATGCTACAGACTTGGGGAAGAGTGGCTGGAAAGCTGCCTGGCAGAAAGGGACTAGGGAGTGCTGGTTGACAGTTGAATGAACATGAGCCAGCAGTGTGCCCAGGTGGCCAAGAAGGCCAACAGCATTCTGGCTTGCATCAGGAACAGTGTGGCCAGAAGGAGTAGGGAAGTGATCATGCCCCTGTACTCAGCACTGGTGAGGCTGCACCTTGAATACTGTGTGCAGTTTTGGGCCCCTCAGTACAAGAAGGATGCTGAGTAGCTGGTGCACATCCAGAGAAGGGCAACAAGGCTGGTGAAGGGCCTGGAGCACATCTTATGAGGAGCGGCTGAGGGAATTGGGATTGTTTAGTCTGGAGAAGAGGACGCTGAGGGGAGACCTCACTGCTCTCTACAGCTACCTGAAAGGAGGCTGTAGGGAGGCGGGTGTTGGTCTCTTCTCCCAAGTAACTTGTGAAAGGACAAGAGGAAATGGCCTCAAGTTACTGCATGGGAGGTTTAGGTTGGATATTAGGAAAAATGTATTTACTGAAAGAGTGATCAGGCACTGGAACAGGCTTCCCAAGGAAGTGGTGGAGTAACCATCCCTGGAGCTGTTCAAAGAATGTGTAGACGTGGCACTTAAGGACATGGTTTAGTGGATATGGTGGTGTTAGGTTGATGGTTGAACTTGATGATCTTGGAGGTATTTTCCAACCTTAAAGTTCCTATGCTTCTATGAAAAACCCACCCTAAAACATATATTTGACTCTGGCAGTCAGATTATGGCTCTGTGGCTTTATGCTGCACTGTGGCAGTGAATGAATCTGACAGCATTGCTTTGCAGACCAGTTACATAGAATCATAGGACCACAGAATCATAGAATGGTTTGGGTTGGAAGGGACTTTTAAAGGTCATATAGTCCATTGCCCCTGCAAGGAGCAGGGACATCTTCAACTAGATCAGGTTGCTCAGAGCCCCATGGTTGATAATCCCCATGGACTCCCCATCCTCACATAAGGTCTCTCTTCTGCATTGAAACTGCACTACAGTTGCTCTCCAGGCCAACATTACATTTACTCTAACAGTACAAGACTTATAACCTCTGCTCTTTGTGCAAGGGTCAACCCTTTGCTCAGATGCCCAAAGAGAAGCAAATGGCTTTGAGGACTGTTCCAAAGAAGAAACATGATAGCATGCCTATGGGAAGATCTCTTTGGAGAAATGGGGGTTTTGATAATGAGCATGATGTGTCTGTAAATTTACAGTGTTCTTGCAGTTTCCAGAGGAGAAACTGGAAGAGTCCTGTTGGATGCTGTGCTTTTACATAGGCTAGATGCCGCATGATGTACAGTTGTTGCCTAGTCTCCTCTCAGTATGTTTGCAGAGAAGGGACTCTTAGTGCTTGGAAAAGGCTAATCTACCCAAGACCTAAAGCAACTTCTCTCATCATTCTGGAGGCCTTGTCAAAAAGGTGCTTTCTTCTCAAATGGCATACACACTATTCCTTGAGAATGCTTGACATCAGCCAGGTCTAATAATTTATTCTGACATATTCAACACAAAATGTGAAAATGAATGTTTCCTTTTTATTGTGTACTGAGAACACTGGGCATGGCAAAGCTGGAGTAAGACTGAGGTCTTAATAACTCCAAGAAGTGGATCTCCTTTAAATATATCTGGCACTGCACAACTTATCCTGAAGGCATTTTTTTTGGGTTCTGGTGCCTTCTTATGGGGTCAAAGCTGAGCTGATGCAAGATGGTATTGCTCCACTAAACTGCTGAGTGGTTTCTAAATACATTGGAGGGATGGCTCTGTACCAAGGAACTTGTAGTATGTTGGTCACTGAGGGAATAAATAGAGTTCAATTAACTCTTGTTACATTTGCCAGTTTAATTTATGATGAGTGATTCTGAAATTTTGACACAAAGTGGCCAAGTTCATTCAGTAGAAATTAAAATGCATAAATCATATTCTGTTGTTACTACAACCAGAGCAGTTGCTTTTCTGAGTTGCTTTAAATAAACCTGGTAGAATAGACCAATACTGTGTTAGAAAGACACATGCCCAAATAGTCATTCCTTTAAAACTACAATTTTTTCTTATATTAATTTATTTTAGATGGTAATTTCAAAAGTAATTTTTAACTTTCAGTAATTCACTGCCTTATAGAATCTGCATTTTGGTAGCTACAAAATCTATACCTTCATTTTCCTCAAACTTATAGCATTCACATGGACTACTACATGCACTTTACTACTACTGCACTTAACTTATTACATGCAACAATCTAATACAGTTCTACCAAGCAGCCCACACACTCCAGTTTTAAAAAAACACTGTAATTTTTCTACCTTTTCTAACAAGTAAATGAGGTCCTAATCACCTTTCCAACTAGCAGTGTAGTTCCTATAATGTTATATACAAAATTCAGCTTACTTGGGGCAAATAAACTTCTTAGAGCTATATTTCTCTGGCTTGCATCTCTGGAAAACAAGCAGATCCTCACTTCAGTCAATGACTCTATGCGAACCATACGTGTAGCACATAGAAGTCACAGAAATAGAAGGAGAGGAACAGCAAATCACTGCCAATTGCTGTAAACTGATGCTGCTCCGTTGCAGTCAGCAGGAAACTAGTTATCCTTGCTTCGGTGATGATGGTGGAGCCTTAAGAAATCACAGTAGATATCTATACTGCAAAATGAGTTGTTCTGCCATCTGCCATAGCAAACTCAGAACTGAAGAGGCTCTCCATCTGGTTTCTCAATGTACATAGCCTAACACTGCCTTTGCTGAAGAGTCCTGCCTGCCTTTATTTTGATTCTGAAGGGACAGGAGAGAGGAAGGTTGTAGAAGAGGTGTTTTGTTCCAAGACGGTTCAGTCTTTTCTTGTAGCTAATATCTTGCTCTTTTGTGATGATGGAAAATTAGGTCATGTAAGCTTGCTAAATGAAAGGAGAGTACCTTTTTGCTTTGAAACAGATTTAGTCAGCCAGGAGTACATGAGAATTACATTAAGTCCTTCCCACTGTGTATGAGCTGGAGGCCAGCAAAAGGAGGCTGTTATTTGCACATCCAAATTTAATAAGTTGTCTGTTCAGAAGCCAAGTTAAAACTACACTGATTTTTTCCCAAACCAAAATCCCTATTGCAGATTCATATCTCCACACTTGATTACTTGTAACTTTGCAAACGGAAGAGTTCTCTGCAGAAAGATCTATAAATACTCGGCTTTTGAGAGCAAATTCAATACTGCGCCTGGTCACATAGTGCCCTGCCTAAACTGAGTCCCTTTTCTGCATTGCCTAACAAGATATGACACTGTAGTGGTGCTTTGGCTCCTAAGAAGAATTCCTTCCCCTAGAAGGATACTTATAGTCATCTGTTTCAAACCATTTAAAAATGACCTAACTTTCTCTTTTACAGGTTGGTAGAAATCAGTTTTCTTTTATATGGTAATAAAATCCCTTTGACCTTCACGTTCATGCTTTGCTTGCGTGCTTTCAAATCATGTGTCTATGTGCAGCTTCCGTGACTTTCACAGGCTGAAAAGTGGTTAGACCAAAGGGTGGGGCATGCAACACCTCGCTGGGCAACCTGTTCCAGTGATGTACAACTCTCATTGTGAAAATTTTTTTCCTAATATCTAATCTAAATCTCCCCCCCTCTATTTTAAAACCATTACCCCTCGTCCTGTCTCAACAGGCCCTGCTGAACAGCCTCTCCCCATCTTTCTTGTAGGCCCCCTTGAGGTACTGGAAGACCGCTATCAGGTCTCCCCGGAGCCTCCTCTTCTCCAGGCTGAACAGCCCCAACTCTCTTAGCCTGTCCTCATAGGAAAGGTGCTCCAGCCCTCTTATCATCTTTGTGGCCCTCCTCTGGACCTTCTCCAACTGGTCCATGTCCTTCTGATGTGCAGGACCTTGCACTTGGCCTGGTTGAACTGCATGAGGTTGGCACGGGCCCATCTCTCCAGCCTGTCCAGGTCCCTCTGGATGGCATCCCTCCCCTCCAGCGTGTCGACGGCACCACACAGCTTGGTGTCATTGGCGAACTTGCTGAGGGTGCACTCTATCCCACTGTCCATGTCGCCGACAAAGATGTTCAACAGGGCCAGGCCCAACATGGACCCCTGAGGGATGCCACTCGTGACGGGTCTCCACTTGGACATCGAGCCGTTGACCACCACTCTCTGAGTCTGGCCATCCAGCCAACTCCTTATCCACTGAGTGGTCCATCCATCAAACCCATGCCTCTCTAGTTTAGAGAGAAGGATGTCGTGCAGGACACTGTCAAAAGCTTTGCACAAGTCCAGGTAGATGACATCCATTGCTCGTCCCTTGTCCACCGATGCTGTCACCCCGTCATAGAAGGCCACCAAGCTGGTCAGGCACGATCTGCCCTTGGTGAAGCCATGTGGGCTGTCACCAACCACCTCCTTGCTCTCCATCTGCCTTAGCATGGTTTCCAGGAGAATCTGCTCCATGACCTTGCCAGGCACAGAGGTGAGGCTGACCGGCCTGTAGTTGCCCGGGTCCTCCTTATTCCCCTTTTCATATGAGTCAGCACTTTTTAGCACAACAGTGGATTTTCAGATTTTTTTATATTTTTAATATCTGGTGGCCACGAATTAGTCATCTGCAGAAACAGTACAGTTTTTGCTTTTATTGCCAGAAGTAACAAAAGACTCCATCTAGAGTACTGCGTCCAGCTCTGGTGCCTTCAACATAAGAAGGACATGGACCGGTTGGAATGAGTCCAAATGAGGGCCGCAGAAATGATCAGAGGGCTGGAGCACCTCTCCTGTGAGGACTGGCTGAGAGAGTTGGGGCTGTTCAGCCTGGAGAAGAGGAGGCTCCGGGAAACCTTATAGCGGTCTTCCAGTACCTCAAGGGGGCCTGTAAGAAAGATGGGGAAAAACTCTTCAGTAAGGCCTGTTGTGATAGGACTAGGGGTAATGGTTCAAAATACAAGGAGGTAGATTTAGATTGGACATTAGGAAAAAAATTTTTTCACAATGAGTGTGGTAGAACACTGGAACAGGTTTCCCAGAGAGGTGGTGGATGCCTCATTCCTGGAAAAGTTCAAGGCCAGGTTGGATGAGGCTCTGAGTAACCTGATCTAGTTGAAGATGTCCCTGCTCCTTGCAGAGGGATTGGACTAGATGAACGTTAAAGGTCCCTTCCAACCCAAAATATTCTATGATTTTGTGATTCTATGTTGTTATCATACAGCTACAAAAGGCTTTGTAATTTGATGTATTTTGGCCATGGTCACCTGTGTGCCATTTAATTTATTTTTTTTAAATAAAGTAGGACACTTGCCTTTCTATTGCAGTTTTCTTTCATATGGTAATAAAATCCCTATGACCTTCAGGTACATGCTTTGCTTGTATTCATTCAAATCATGCAGAAGGTGTCTATGTGCAGCTTCCGTGACTTTCACAGGCTGAAAAGTGGTTAGAGAAAACCACAAAGTGCATCTATAGATTACAATTTGGAATTTGAATCCTTTTCCTTTTAAGATTACTTGTAAATAGGAAGTCTGTTGTGAAGAGAGTTTTTAGAAAAAAAAGGATGAAGTCTGGTGCAAGAATACTAGCTAGCACATAGAAGTCATTTACTAAAAGCAAGTGTGGTCTTTACTGTATTGTTCAAGGAAGAACATAATTGTTCACTTCCTTATACAAAAAGAAAATGTGAACAACTCTAGCATTTTTTCAGGCACGTAAAGAAATTTTATTGACACTTTTGGAGATGAAAGGAGAGAAAATAAAAAGATGGGGAAACAGTGGAAGAGTCAACTCTTTTTCATAAACTACTTCAGGTTTCTTTATAAAACAGGCAATATATCTCTCTGGACCTAGGAGGGTAAGGTAGGAAAGGAGAGTTTTCTAACACTTTCAGGTTGCATGGGCAAGTATGTTCATGTTTTGTTTAGAAGCAAAGCTTAGAATGTAAAGAGAATACAACGAGAATAAAGTGTAAAAATAAAGACTGAGGAAACAGATTTCCCAAACCGTACACAATCAAGCTGTTTAATTCACTGCCACAAGATGCAGAAGTGAGAAACAGAAATGCATCAGAAAGCAGCATAAGACAAACTGATGGAGGACTGGTCCACCAATTGTCTTTATTTCCACTGGTCCAAATGCATTTTTTGGCCAAGGAGGCATCTAAAAGACAGACTGATGCACCCTAGAAAGGTAGGATCTGGAGAAAAAAAGTTCTCTACATATCTGTAATTTCCTGTAGACATTTCCTAAACATTTGCTACTGACCACTTTCAGAGGCAGGATGCTGGATAAATGAACCTATGATTGAAGTTGATAAAGTGCCTCTCTTCTCTCAGTTGATTTATGGAAGTTCTTTGTATTTCTCTGATGAACTGTTGATCTTACCTGATGTCTGTATTTTACAATATGTAGGTATGTTGCGAGAAAGACCTTCACAGTGATTTGTGCCAGCCAATGTACTTGAATTGGAGAGGTGGGTATAAAAGAGGGTAAATTGGACCATAACTGCCACCTAGGAACTGCTAGCCCAAGAAAGTTGGAATCCATGTATCAAACCACTCTAGTGCTATGGAAGAAGCACACTCTAAGCATGAATATTCAAGGAAATAGCTAACAAAACAGTCACTGTCCCATAGAGACATTCAAAATTAAAGACGTTCTGATTTTGTCACTAACATAATTCTAACTACACTCACACACCATATACATTGCCAAAATTCAGAAAAATGTGTGAAAGGACTAATGGGGACATACTTTATGACGTATTTAGGTACTTAATGGGATTCTTAAAATTCCCAGTTTCTTGCTAAGGCAACAGAGCTCAAGATCTTAGAAGAACGTGGCGAGTAAATTGAAAGGCTCTTCAAAAAAATGTAGGTGATATAAAACTAGAATTACTGTCTGTCATTTGAGCATCATTTTCTCTCCTGGCTTCAAATGCATTTTTGAAGTCCAAGGAGAATACTCCAGAATTTACTAGTCAACAGAGGGCCTCAAAAAGGGGCAAACATTAGAGACAGCAAGAAATTCATACTCGATTCCCTCCAAGCAAAATGATTGTCCCTCTATGATGGCAGATATCAATAAGTTCATTAATCTGCTTGTTACACCATGACATAGAAACAAATCTACTTTTGGAGATCAGGCCAGAACACACACAAGAAACAACATTAAGCCTATTTTTGTCTTTCAAGGAAATACAACTTCATTCCTTAACATCAGCTCAACATTTTGTGTTCATGTTCCCCTCTAGCTACTTAACTAGAAGTCTCACTTCCAGAAATATGTGCTTCATATATAGGACAGACAGACCAAACCCATGACTGAAGGAAAAAGAAGGCCTCCAAAACAGGTAGCAGATGAACAAAGACCTTGATAACTGAGGGACTCTAGGAGCTGGTCCAAGCCAGGAGATAAGGAAACTAGTGATCAGCTGCAGTTTTTGAAGACTAGGAAATGGTCTGTCTAGAGATAAGAAGGGGAGCAAGAAAGACCCCAGTCTCTGAAACCTTATTAGACCAACTCTCACAAGTACAGTGCGTGAAGAAGAGTGAGAAAGAACCCCAGCCCTGAAATACCACTGGACTGTTGCGTGCACAGTGCCTGAAGAGTGTGTGGGGAGTGGGAACATATTGTAAAAGGTATAATTGCTGAGGGGTTTCTTTGTTCAGGATCCCTTACAGGAGGGGCCCAGCTCCAGCCGAAATAAACCTATTCTGTGGCAGAAGCTAGGGTCCAAACTCTTCATCACAGTCAGGGCTAAGTCTGGATTCAGCCACATCTAGGTTCCTGACTGTGAAGGAGTTTAGAAAGCAAGGGGGTCCAGCCTGAATCCTGTAACTTGATGGCAGGGTCTTCCCAGATCCTTCTTTAACAAATATAAAGAAATATTTTAAAGCAGATATTTCGTACTACTGTAATTCACTGATATTTTCAAGGCCTCAGTTGATACATTTACAATTTGCCCTAGAAGATGAGCATTCATGGATCCTATTGAAAGGGAACAGTCATGAAAATTACATTGTATGTCTTGCATGAAATGCAACTCTCTTAACAGTTGTTTTTATTTCCCTAAGATGAAGTGTGTCAATTTTATGAGGAAGATGTTCCTCCAAGTGTTTTTTTTACTTCTTCACTGAAACATATCTCCATTATGAAACAAAATACTTCAGTCTGCCAAAGTGCAAAACCAGTGAGCAGCTATGCCCTTTTCGAAGTAAAATGGGCTTATTCATTTCCAGTCATCAAATTTAGCCAAGATATTGCCAAAAGTGCCATTACCATTCAAAAAATTCCCATTACAATGAGACAACATACCCAACAGGAAGAGCTGAAGTGTAGTTTTTTTATATCAGATTGCATCTCTTTACTTTTAAAAATTTTTACGAATTGCAGAACATTAGGAGAAAACTAATAAAAATTTGACTGAAAAGGGCTATGGCAGTAAACAAGGAGGCTTGATGCATTGATTGCAAACCCTGGAACACATTATGCCTCCTAGTTTATTGCATTTTATTTCATGGCCTTAAAATAAATCTGCAGGTTTATGTTGCGGGGCGGGGGAGGAAGAAGAAAAGAAGCAGACAGTTTTCTCCTATATGCTTTTTAAAGTAAATTCTACTGAGAATTGGAGATTGTTTATATCTTATTGCCTGCTGTGTCAGGTTTAAAAAACCCAAAGCAATATGAAGTATACATCCAGGACATGGAAATAGTATCAGCACTCTCTAAATTAGACAATGAAATAATGTATATTATTTTGCCTGTGGGAAATACTATACTGTAAAGATACAGTTGAACTTCAGATTTCTAAGTAGTTATCAGATATCCACCAGATACAAGCGAAAAGTTAATGTCATGATGCATGTGGAAAAATTTATGGTATCTATTCATAGAATCATAGAATCATAGAATGGTTAGGGTATGATGGGACCTTCAAAGTTCATCTAGTCCAGCCCCCCTGCAAGGAGCAGGGACATCCCCCACTAGATCAGGTTGCTCAGAGCCTCATCCAGCCTGGCCTTGAACTTTTCCAGGAATGAGGCATCCACCACCTCTCTGGGAAACCTGTTCCAGTGTTCCACAACCCTCATTGTGAAAATTTTTTCCTAATGTCCAATCTAAATCTACCCCCCTCTATTTTAAAACCATTACCCCTAGTCCTATCACAACAGGC